>JAAXYX010001939.1:0-19814 GCA_036851915.1 Ptenothrix huangshanensis | reverse complement strand
TATCAGTAGGTAGGTAGAATTCCAGTGATGCTTCCCCCAGTCTCCTCCACACTAGCGTCTATACCAACACCAACTATACCAACTATGCATATCAAGGGCTGCACACATGTGGTGTGTATTTCTGTACCTCTGCTCTGGTGTGACTCTGACTATCTCGGGCCGAATACCGAATTGAGTAGTTAGGGAGAGTACGAGTATTTATGTATTGCGGAATGAGTCTGTGTGATGTGTAGGTTGCATGCAATTCTTTCCATATGACAGACAATACTCACTGGTGTACGGAGAGGAAGGAAAGAACGAGAAAAGGTATCAATAAGTAATAACAGGGGAAAAGTGTACATGAACTTGGGACATGCTGTCAAAGTGTGTGTGTAGTGTAACTCCAACTCGAAATCGACGGTGTCCATCCAAGTAATAATAAAGTGGAAGATGGACATACAGGAGTCTGAATTGGTGTGTGTATCAATTTATGAAGTTCGGAGAAGGGAGATGGGAGACGGGAGGAAGATTGGGACATGTAGATTATACATAGATACATTTTGAGTTATGTAGGTGTAGGTACATACGAGAGGCAAATCAAGAGGATGAGGAGCAAGTTGAAGTTTTTGAAGAGAGGTGATCCTGAGATGGGATGAGCCAATATATTTTTCCCACGCATACTGTATTGAGCATTGAGTCAGGGAAGAATTCCAGAATTCTAGACAAATTGCATTATTTTCAAAGATAATAGAATCGGATTTTCTTTGACAAAAGGATCAGACTAAAGGACGATCAGGCTAATGCTGGTGCGTGCTGACCTACAGTAATACAACATGGCATTCATCTATTATTCTGAGCACACAAAAACTACCGTTTGTCTTATTTTCTCCTCTATATCCTCACTACACTCTTACTTTTCTCTCTTTCCACTTCCACTTCCACTTCTGCTCCTTCTCCTCCACCCCTTGGATGCTAGAGGAAGACAGGGAGGCAGCAGGCAATAGAAAGAGAGAGAGAGAGAGAGAGAGAGAGAGAGAGAAGCAAGCAACTTAATGATTACGAGCTCCTTTGGTCCAAATGGAAAATGAAGTCTGGCCTAAATTACATTTCTCTAATTCGAATAAGTATCAACCTGGCAATTGGTCCTACAGATAGTCGTAGTTTTGGGTACATATGTAAGTTGCTCACATCTGCAGAGTAGTTGCGAGATGGCTATTTGCTGAGGGGAATATTTTAGGGCGAATCATTACATAATCATTCATGTAATTTTCAAGAGAGATACAGACACAAAGCCAGGGTTGATCAGAAAATAGAACGAAAGTCTTTCGACTTTCATCGTCATCAGCATCGTGATCGTCATTGTCCACCCCTCTCGCTCTCGCTCTCACTCTCTTCCACTTGCACGCATAATTATGAATTATTGAGTTAGCTTTTCATTATTTTAAGCTCGTGCTCAATGTTAGATGTGACAGTTAACGACTGAGTCGGAGCTCGTGTAGAATGAAAATCCATGTATTTTTTATTAACGATTTATGCGTCGGTAGCATGAGTTTGTAATTTTCTTATACTGATATTACTAAACTACATCACGATAGTCTTTGTATTGTAATTAATTACATGGTAGTTTTTTGATGACTGATAAGATAAGGTTTGAGAAGTAACGATGATTGCGTCAGGGAAATTTGGTGAAAATTCAATGGTATGTACGGCGCATGAGAGCATTAGAGGAGATTCAACTGGAGTCATTAGAAGAGAAGTTGAGATAGATAGGAAATAATATTATGACAGCATGACTGGGAAGTGGATACATATGTAGATGGTTTTAATAATATCTGGTAACCAACAAGTAAGCCGCAACTCATTGGTGAAGAAGTTGTATGACACTCACTACTGACACTCACTACTGACGACTGACACAGGCACAAGCACAGGATGTGGAGATGGGAAAGCGGATGAGCGGAGTGGTGTGGTGTGTGGTGGAGGAGCTCGAGCTGGAGCTGAGGATGAGATGAGCCCAAGTTAAGAACTCTCCAACTCAAACTCGTGGCTGGAAAAGTTTGGAGCTCACTCGCTTTCCCTCGATTGACTTGCGTCGCTTCTGCTGAATAAAAACCCGGCACCACGTGCATGGAGCAATCAGTTGTGCAACCGGCTGTTAGGCAAGAACCAGACCAGGATTCTCCTTGCACCAGAGCATTCAACTACCACGACCACCACGGTCTCAGCAGCATTACAAACTTTCTTCTATCAAGGACGAGGAATAAGATAAAAAAAATCCACCACAAAATCTGTCACGCAGTCAGTTGTTGAGTTTGACTTGGACTTTATCATAAGTATCTCCTGCATAATTGTGAAGTCAATTTTATTCAAATAAATTTTCACACAACCTGTGAATCCACCGATAGTTCACGTTCCCCAAAGTTTAAATTCAGCTTGAGTCAAAGACTAAGCCGAGGCAGACCAAGCCAAGCCAAACCAAACCAAAGGAAACCACGTCAAACCACGTCAAGCCAAGTCAAGTTAAGTCAAGTCAAGTCGAGTCAACTCGAGTCAAGTCAAGTCAAGTCGAGTCAAGTCAAGTCAAGTCGAGTCAAGTCAAGTCAAGTCAAGCACCCATCCATCCATCCATACACACACGTCACACGTGTGCTCCGTATTAATTTTCTTGACTTTGGCACAGTTGAAAAGTTTGGAGTGGAGAGCTTCGAGGCTCCGAGTCAAATAGAAAGTGAAGGAAAGTAAGATTAAATAAGAAATAAAGACATTTTAAAAGAAGTTGAATGATTTCCTGGAGCAAAGTAAGTTGTACAAAGTAAAAGACTTTTGGTCGACTTAAGAATCGAAATGGAGAATCTGCTGATGGTTTAGTATTTTCCGAGAAAATTCTCATCTACGATTACCACCTTGGGGCATGAAGCCATTGAATAGGAATGGAGAAGGTTTTGTGAATGACAGGAAAAACGTTGCTCTCCTCTTATTGTTATCTGACAAGAACTCTGTTGTGGGCATGATGGTGAAAGGATGATTTTAATCCGATTGAATGTGCTACTGCAGTCCATGCTACAAGTTGTGGTGAAGAGGGAAGAGTGGAGAGGCTGAGCTAACAATAGAGACAGGAGAGATCCGTAGTGCATCCATACTCGTGTCTGTGTGTGGATGCGGGTGGGTGCGAGTGCAGTGTGGTTATTCGGTTGTTCACAGTGAAGTGCTCAAGGGGTTGTGAGAGGACCAGAGGACGAGAGGAGAGAAAGGAAAGGATTGTGGACACGGAGAGATGACACATATTGTGAGCACAACGAGTGTCAGTGAATGCAGATTCAAATTTATTGATGGGATTAGAAGATTTCCCATGGAGAGATTATTCTCGAGAAACGATTCTATTATGTATGCTGATTGGAGTGGCTGTCCTTGTTTCCGTGCCAAGAGTTGAACTCTCAGAAAGGAAGAGTAAGACCATCCACAGCGACAAGGAAAAAGCCGAAACGACTGAAAATATCCACCCGCAAGCAATTCTCAAACTGTCATTTCTGCTAACGAGCCACTCTTAATGTGCCGTGGAGAAAATTGACTCCGTTAGGATTTTTTTACGTTCGTGTTCTCGTTGTCCTCTTTTTTTTTCTTTCTGTCTCTTTCTCTCTTTCTATGTTTCCTTCCTTTCTGTCTCAATTCCTCCATCTCCCACCACCACCATTCTACTATTTTGCATGAGTTGCAATTTCCCTATTTCTATTTTGTCCACTGAGAGATCAACGTCTGGTGTTTCCACGGAAACTTTTAACCTTCGTTCCCTCTGACTTGTTTATTGCATTATTCGTCCACGACACTTCATCACCACCATGACTCTCATCACAATCCTTGGGATGTCATGCCCACTGTCAACCTCAACCTCAACCTCAACGTCAACATCAGCATCAACATCAGCGTCAGCGTCAGCATCTTCAAGATCGTCAACATTAACCTCCACCGCATCTTCCCCAACATCCTCATCTTCCTTTCTATCGCGGAAGGAAAAGAGTGCATCCTGTAGAGCATCGTGGTCTTTGATGGACACTAGTCTGACTGCAAGTAGTTGCAGACGGCGTCATGGATCCGCAGCCCTTGACCTGGTTAACAGGCAGATACTTCTCTCAGTCCTCGTCTTCTTCCTTGCCGTGGTCGTCTATTGGAATAGTCTGGATGGGGACTTTGTCCACGACGACCACGTCAGTATCCTGAGGAACCAGGATGTGAGACCAAGTTCTCCATGGACCAATTTGTGGTGGAATGACTACTGGGGAATGCCGATGGCAAGCCATCTTTCTCACAAGTCCTATCGTCCCTTGACTGTTCTCACATTTCGGTAAAGCAATAAGCAGTTTCATTCAATATTAATGCTATGTGAGTTCCTCCTAGGATTCCGCACTATCGTCGTCCCTGTCTCTTTTTCTTTGCATGCCTGCCATTAGTCTCGACTTCTTTGACACATCGTTGCACACAATGCATCCGTACCTCCTTAATGACTATTTACGGCAAAGCATTATTACAGCTCCAACCCTCCGTCTCACAACAACGACATCAAATTTAAATTGTACATTACTTCCTCGTTCAGACCTTGAATCATTAATTAATTCACATGACTTTTTCATTGACACATCCAAGGAGCCCGCTCCGAGAGCGAGGTACCACCAACATCATGAGAATTTAGTAGGGCACAGTCACACAGTAGTGCGTCCGTTTAATACGATTCCATAGTTGTACAACTACCGCTCATACATACATACATAAGTACCTATCTTGGCTTCCCTACGCGTCAGGTATTTTGAGTAGCGTCTTCCTCTTCCTAACGTTTAACGAGTATTTATTCTTCCACGTACTTTACCTTCCCTGCACCATCGTTCCTCCTTAGCCTCCTGCATAATGTCATTTTCTCAATGCATAAAATCACATTAGTAGTCCACGTCCACCGTACACCGTACCTACCTAACTTGCTATCACAGTTGTTCGCATAAGCCATAAAAGTAACTGGTCCCTGGTATGTGTTCAAACATTAAAATTCGTTTCAATTAACGACAACAACTACCTTCCTAACTGCACTAACGACACCGGTCATGACTCAAGCGCTTTGTACTTTGATATCTTCATTTTTTTCCCTGTCCAATATGTCATAAGGGAGAAGGTGACTGGGTACGTTCAAAAAAGACTTTTGCGTGTCTCCATTCATTTTAAACGGTCACAAGTAGGTACCTACATGCAAGGAGCGGAGGAAACGTTCGAATTTTTAACTAAGGGTGAATTAAAAGGAAAAATTAATGAAGTAAAATGTTCATGCCGCTGTCTTCCTTCGACTTGTCATCCTCTCATTAATTTCATTACGGAGTAAGTAGTTGTCATTAATGTACCAAGCGTAATGTGGACCTTTATTTTTTATAGTCTTGCAAACGCAAAGAAATCGCTTTCTGAATGGGACGAATAAGTGGAAATAGAAAATTTATTTTGCCTGTGCGTAGTGTAGGGCGAGAACCTCCCTGTTTTTCACTTCACTTTCTACCTTTATGAGTATAGTATGCTTCTTGAGAAAAAACTGCTCTTAATGATTGGGGTAAGTTGACTGTAAGTGCACTATACATATTAGTATAGGTACATGTCTAGGATACCTGGATAAGTATAGTATGGAATATGTATGCGATTTGCTGAAAAAGTATACCGTTATACTTTGACCGAGTACTTTGTTGATATCCGATAAGTCGAAATCAATACAATTACTTGAATGGCTTGAATGATGACATTGAAATGAAATAGACTGGAATTGAACCTCAACAAGTAGTGATTTATGAGTGAAGGAAGACCCAAGGATTGGAATTATTATTGGAGTATGACTGAAACTAAGAGAGTAGTAATTGGTAGTCTGAAACACTGGAGGCTAAAATGGAGCTTAACATTTGGAAATGAGTTAATATTACGCTGCACTCAAGTACGTGTAGCAATGCCTTACTTGCAGGAGTTGCAGTAGTAACTACACTGTGACTGCAATCGAACCAAGTTTGAATTGGAAAAATGTGTCTAGTCTAGATCTGTGGATAGTAGGATTGAATAGATGGGCTGACTTGTGATATAAGCTTCTATTGGAATTGGATGCGGTGGAAAAGTAAAGGAGTGAAAGGCTCAAGGGTTTCTCTAGCTTCTGATCGAGTTTGGAATGTCTACTGTCTATACAAGGATATTTTAAGGGGATTTATGTAGATTGGAGGTTCTTATATTAATTTGAGTGACGACTGGAAATAGAAATAGAATGGGTAGGGACTGAATTGTGGATCGGAATGAAACGTGAGGTTTATAGATGTGGGTAGAGCTACCTACCTATCAACCATTCAATCTACCAATGTTCCTCTCTGTAGTCTGTTTCTGTGGTATACGTCCTGTGTAAAAGTAAGTGAGCGATTGATAATGTTGCTGTTCATTTATGTGTCTGTGTTGGTCGTTTCCTTTCTGTGATTCTCAGTCATTCAGAAGAAATAAATGCATCCAATGAAATGAGGAAGAGTATCTGTGCTTCGTAAAGCGAAGAATATTCCACATGTATTTATGTGGATTGTGGATGGTTGGGAGCATAGAATGTCTTCTATGGATTGTATAATTCAGTCGGAATGAATTTCAATTGATAGCTACAGGCTGCTGGCATTCAGTACGCACGAGAGATGAAAAGGGAAAAGAAAAACGGGATGAAAAGACTGAGTCGAGTCGAAGAGGAGAAGTAGATGCGGAGACGTAGGGTATGGGTATGGGTATGGATGGGGAGCTCAGACCTAGACCTACATGTAGGTACATATTTGCATACGGACACAGCTCCAGCACCAGCACCACCAACATCACCAGCACCACCAACCAGCATCCAACATCCAGCATGAGGATCGTGGAAGGGCTGAATATCGAAAGAGCATCAAGCATTCAGTTAAGGGATTAGAAGAGTAGCGTAAGAAGATTAAAGATTTATCGGTTTCTTTTAAACCCACAACCAGGAATGCCATACAGAGAAGAAAGTTTACCCGGAAAATGCAAATTGCTTCTGCATTCCTAGGAAATTTTCCTATTGTGTCTTACACAAAGAGTTGAACATATTAGTTTTCTTCTAGACGCCTTCCTACTCCTTCTCCTCCTCTCCTCCGTCATCCCAAACTCTAGGGTCTAACTCTGACTCTATACATTTACATCTAAACTCCTTCCTGTACTCCGTAGGAATGTCCATACATGACATTATAGTAAAAACTATGGTTTTTGATTTAATTCAGATACACCGCCACACCACTACCACTACCACTACCACTACCGCTACCCCTGCCACTACCACTACCACTGCTCGGCTACTTCCAATAGTATAGCATATCTTGACGAAGTGATAGCCGTAATTTTGAGAAATCCTCAACCTCCTCTCCCCTCAAACAAATGTGCTAAGTGCTATGTATGGGTGGCTATGATGCGATTGTCATTTTCCATAGTCTGAAGAAGAAGCTCTGCTCCTCCAAGTCGAGCAGCCTTATACACTCACACTATGCATCTCCGTCTCAGCTTCGGATTCCAGATTTGAATTATTGAGTCACTCTCATACTCATATCATTACTGGAGATTTCGGTGGAACGGAACGAAATACTCACCAGTCAGGGAAAAAGAAATGGAATCATATTTACAGGCTGTCCGATTTGCTAAAAAATTATATCTCAGACGCTTTTTAGTCTAAACAATAGATTGGCTGGATAATATTTTCCCTTTTGATTCATGGAGCCTGCCAACTCATCTCAGAAATAAAGCCCAGTATAAGCCACAGCATGGAGAATGAATTTGGGTTAAGAATGAGAAGTATTCGCTTTGCATTTTGCTTCGGTAGGGAAGTTCATTGAAGGGTGACCAAAGTTATTTTTTTCATTTTTTCCTGGAGCTCAGACTTGGTTGGATGAAAGAAAGAATTGAATAAATTTGAATACTGATCATTCAAGTTTTAAGAATTTAGAATTTCTATTAAGGATATTGGCATTGGCCTTAGCATTGGCTTTGGCTTTAGCATTGGCATTGGCATTGGCATTGGAGAATGAGGAAGTAAATAATGAAAAGAGCAAAAATAGTTGGTGTATTTATGAGACTGCTGTCTTATTGTATTACTCTCTGTCCCCTGTTCCTCTTCTATTTCCGATTGTATTATTGTAATTTCAAGATGGCATTGCAAATTTCCGTTTTTTCATTTTGTTTTCTACTCATTCGACTTCGACTGACTGGGGACAGTAGGAGGAATGTAAAGATGCATTCAACTCCAGACCGTCGGCATTGCATCCAACTGTATGTACGTCCATGCATGTAGATGCAGGCAGAGTGAATCGTACATAAGGACCAACAAGAGGAGAGATCTCCAGAATTCATTTATATAGAAAAAGCGACAAAGAACACATGTTTACCTCTACTAGGGCTGAATAGCTGAATCCCTCGACGGTGATTCCACAGGGGACACCAGAAGTTGGGACGGGTTGCTCTACCCTGCTTCGTCTGGTCTGGTCTGGCCTGGTCTGGTCTGGCCTGACTTTGGCGTTGGCTTTGACTTGCAGCAGAATAATGTTGAGAGTGGAGTAACAGTCGTATGTACATCGTGTCTATGACCATACGAGGCACAGTAAGGGCAGTAAACTATTATGTCTCGGATGGAGCCGAAAAAATCCCGGGTATTGCATATTTACGGCTGCAGGATCTTGACATGGGGAGAGTCAAGAACGGGTGTACACACTCGGAGCATTGGGATGAGTGTGGATACATACACATACGCTTTGAGATTTAGACGGCTAGGATTGCGTTGAGAGTTGCGTTCTCCATTGCTCAACTGCACGGTACATAGGTAGCTACTACATACACACGGTGCAAGGTACCTTCCTCTACATATGTAGGTACCTAATAGTACGTATGCATTCAGACCGGTAGTGTGTCCAGAATGGCGCGTTGATATGTTCTCCGTCTTTTATACTCTTGACTTCAAATGCTCATCCTCCCCTTTGAGAAGTTTTGCTAGAACTTTACCTAATAAAAATTTAATTGAATCCAATCCAAGTACTAAATAAATACGCAGAATTGCTGCACAGGCGTCCATAAATACACTTAAGGAGACATTCTCCTCCAGTTGTACAGATATTGAAGTGAGCTCAACTGATTGGGTGGTGCAATGTTATCCTAGAGTTAAGACCAACCGATCCGCCCATATTAGTAAATATCTTTCCAATAAATTGTTTAACGTCCGTTCTCATCTTCAAATTACAGTCACCAACCATGTCTAATGGTTTGGCAACCAAATCCATGTCCTTCCATTCAATACATGCATCCACACTAAATCCAAACTCAATCCAAAATACTTTCCTACGTTGGTACCTTTTACGTCGAGGTGCTCTTTCTTTTGACATACTTGCACCAACAGTTTAATAATTCTATCAACTTTCTCCCTTCAAAATTTTCAAAAATTATTTCAATTTCAACTATTCAATCCACCAACCTATACTTTTGGTAGAGTCGACTGGGCTTGGAGTAAGGTGAAAGGAAACTTTTTTTACTTACAATTAGGTATGTGCACTGCAAAAATTCGACAATCTTAAAACAATAAAAAATACATCTAAAATACTTAAAACCTACATACCTATATTTAGTGTTATCTTGAAAGCAGTTTGGGTGCATCTAAAGTGCATCTTAAATGCATTAAAAATACATTTTGGAGTAAAAGACTCACTCGAGATGCACTTTTAATTCGTTTTAGATGCACACATGCTTTTCTAATCATTTTAAGATATACTTCAGGTATATATACCCAAATTTCGTTCAAGATAATGAAAAATGAGTAGGTTTTTGGCTTTATAGATGCATTAGTTTTTGCAGTGTAGTATTTTGCATCACTGAAAAATGTATCCGAAGTGTTTCTTAATTGAATCCTACTAGCCAAGCTAAAATGCGATTTAGATGTTTTCAACCCTAAAATCTAATAATCAGCTTTGAGAGTGTACCATGGGGGCACTATGCAGACACTTGATGCAGCACACGCACACAGTCCAGGACTTGGACTATGAACCAATAAGTCATGAACTCGTGTGACTATAGCCTATCACTAGTCCACTGAATCCCAGCTCCCATTATCCTATGTAGCCTATAATTATCATATCAGTGAGTCTGTCTTTAGTCTCCCATTCTATTGAATACATGACAGGAAGAGTGTTAAATCGGTGATCGGTATACACAGAACATTCTTGAAGCTGATAACTAATTACCTACCTACCCCTACCAAAGCGCAGCTAATTAAGACCGTGAATTTAAGTGATGTATGTGTCAACAGTAAACAGTAAAGGTTGGCTCGGGTGAAACATTGTCCAAAGAATTAAATCCACGTACTGTCAACTAGAGACCGGTCTTCTACGTGATGGAATTAATTGGTCCCCACCTCCAACTTGTATTCAACATTGGACGTTTCCAGTGTTACTACCAGTAGTGTTGGGCTTGGAATATATGATTCTATTAAATTCAGAGCCATTCAGGACAGGACTAAACGAACACCTTTTGAAAAGCAACATTGCGGATTCTGCTCTATCAATATTAACACAAGTGGTAGGTATTTTAATATAAAAACAATAAACATGGCACGTTCTCCGAAATTTGCTTTGTACAGCTCTCTAATATTTAACAACGTGCCATTTGCAAGAGGATCTTATTATTACGAGTACGAGTTGGCAGATTTGAAGAGAGACAAAAAGAGTTTTTATAGCAAAGCTTTTGTGATACTTTGGGAGACTCAAGCATCATCCTATGCTATCAAGTCTCGACCGTGACTAATACCCACACTGTGTGACAAATTCCTAATCTTCCAAATTAAAGTACTTGAAACGCTTTCATCAGGATTTTTTTCCTGACCATCTGTCCAACTTCGAGTACGAAATTAGAAATGCGTGGAGGCAAACTGATCAGTGTATAAACTTGTTGTATGAAATCCAGCTTTTGTTCCAAACAATAACTAAAATGGACAATATGCCGATTTCCATCCTAAGTCCTAATGTAAATAGTCTCAGAAAATGGCGATAGCAACAATAATAACAACATCCTACTTGATGCGTTCCACCAATTTAAACCTAGCAACTTCTGCCATAGAACTAGATAATACTTCAGAAATAGCCGAGTAGAAATCCTTCTTAATTACTAGCTTCCCAAAATAGTTGATTATTATTGCATATCTAATGTGTATCTTCCCCACCTAACCTTCCGAAGATATTCTTCAAGGTAATCCTAATAATCCACGAGACGAAGAAGCATTGTAATGTCGGTACACAGTTAAAACTGATGCATCAAAAACTTCAAAAACTTATTTATTATAGGTAATTATGCCCCTAACACATAAAATTGAGTCAAATCTTATTCAGGGGTTGTAAATTCTTGCATTAATGTTGGCCTGATTTAAATTGGGGTAACTGATGAATTGAATTAAAGATATTTGAGATTTTCTATTTGGGAAGTGTACTTGATGAAACAATTATGTATGTGAACATTACATTAGGGCGCATCTTCTCGATGGAAATCCATTGTAAGCTGAGCTGAAATACTAGTAAAGAGAAGTTGAATTTATTAAAGTCTGTAGTACTAATCTAACGTCATTTAGTCAAACAAAATCACCTCTACAGATACTTGCCAAGTATATGTACCTTCGCACTTAATTCCCAGTGCTGGAAATCAATTTCAGTCGTACTGAGGTTAGGGAATGAGTTAGGGAAATATCCTTGCATGCAGAAATACCTTCAGGTACTGTACCTTCAAAGGCATTATCCGAGGTTGAATAGATTTGTCAGTGACATTCCAGGGTATTTCTTCATTATAGCGTGTCTCGCAATATTCAATTTGAAAAAGCATTAGCAAGTGCCTTGCCTTCGTACTCTACAGCGTGTGACGCAAGGTCTTAAAGTACACAAACTTTGTGTTTAAGTTGTCGACTGGATGCAAAGACTGGTATCTTGAGTGCGAGGGACATAACGATGACCGGTTGTGCAATGGGGAAGTGTTGTAGATAGTGACTGGTGCAGGTTGACTAAAACGTGGAGCAAGATGGTGAAATCGAAATCAGTTAAAGGTTACGTGGGAATCTGCGTTTTCGTCATTGCTCATTGGCCCGAATATTTGTATGTGGGATAGATGAGAGCGTGGATGATGTTGATGATGAAGTTGAAGGACCATTTTGTTTTTTTCCCACAAGAGCTGAAGAGTAAAGCTTGAGTATATAGTGGAAATAGTGCAGGCAGGCGGACAAGCAGACAGACAGACAGGGAAATGGAAACTAACGACTAAATACAATTAATAGCCTCTCCACATCCAAAGACAGTTTCATAGGAAATTGAAAACAACGTACACACACGGTTTAAAGGCCTTATTGTTAATCCGGAACGACTGCAACTCTGCAGATGAACCACGATGTCTGTCGACGCTATTCATTCGTTGAGCAAACAATCCTATTACTGATTAAATACATACCAATCGGCTAAACATCCATCCGTAGTGCCCAACTTCCAAACGGATTTCCTGACCCAACTATACTTTGTCTGTCTGCTTTTCCTCCCAAACTTCCAGCACAGATGAAAAATAATTAACTTGGTTTTTGGTTTGAAGAAATGAAATCGCCTGCGTTCATCCAATCATATATTTCCAGCCTTGCGAAATCCAATCCAACCATGTTTAGTAACGTGAACCCGACATGATCGAATAAGTTCAATTTTCTAGTCACATTGCGTGAGTATAGATAGTGGCAGTCCGGAGTGGGTAGAGAAAAGAAATCCATGAAATCAGTCGAGCTTGGCTGGGTAAACTTATAATTTTTCGTCATTTCAAAGGTATCGTACACTCAACGGATTTCATTGGAATAATGCTTTAATTATCAATTACATACATCGGGTCTACGCAATGACGACGAGTGGCAATATTTAGTTTCCAGGTCGCAGACAAGCATCATCCATGTTCATGTTGGTACGTAGATGCTGTGGAAAGACAAGCGGTGGTAAAAGAATGACAACAATAGACACCAAAGTTCGATACCCCTATCGTATTCACAAACTAATAGAGTTGGCTTGGATTTTGAGGAGTAGATGATCTCGCAAGTATAAATTTCAAACGTCGTGCTGTGTAAGAGAGCAGGAAGAGATGAGAATTATTCAATTATGTTAGTGTAGTTACAGCATGTGCATTTGTTCGATGCAATAATTCCCCGTATTGTTTGCTCGGATATGTTGGGAATAAATCCAGCGGAGGCCCTAAACTTTCCGGTAGAATGGTAATGATAAGTGCGCCGAGCTGAACGCACACATTATCATTCCTTCAACTGAGCTAAAGTGTATGTAGGTAGGTTACGTCAGCGGTCAGACTAACGGTTTCGGTCTGGCATACACATGAACACGGTACCTCCAACACAAGTACTATGGTGGTGAGTCCATCGTCATATCTCTTCTCGTATGCTGTAATGGTGTAGTTAGCATACCGAAAGCTGCCAAACGCTAGAGAGAGAGAGAGAGTGTGTATGTGCGAGTAACAAGGAAAACGAAAGCACAGTCAACATGCAGGGAAATGGAAGAGAGAGAGAGAGAGAGAGAGAGAGAGAGAGCGAGTAAACCAACGAACCGAACAGGAAGAAAATTCATTGTATTTTCTAGCAAAATAGAGAAATTAGCACCCCATACCATAAATCAGCTGAGGAAAGGTTACACATCCACATTTTCTGTGGGCAAATGTGCTTATCTGAATACAGGCTTTAGATTTGGTTGTCGTTGTCCTAGTTTTTCCTTCTCTTGCCCCACACTCTGAACCTGAACACATTCATTCACATTTTGCAATTGCACCGCGTCCCGCGTCCCAGCGTCGACTCCATTTTCCTAATGTAATGTAACGTTAACGTGGACTCGGTTGGGTGTACATATGTAAGGCAACGTAAAGGCAGTCCAGACCAACATGTGCACTTCATGAAACTTCTGTCGTTCCTACACACGAACGTATGCACGTTGGAACAACTCTGTCGACTGTATTAATACGATCGAATTAAGTAGTTTAATGGCTCGGAGCCGTTTTTGTGTGTAAACTCCAAGTGAAATAGTGAAATAGTGGAAGAGTAAGGCAGGGAAACAGATAAATATGCACACACACACCGGTGTCCCTCCCTTCTCCACACATGCGATCCACACCACTATTTCTTTTATTATTTTCACTTGAGGCTACTTTCCCAAATCATTTTCATTTGTGGGTCTAAATATCTGTAAAGTAAAGGCAGGCCTTATCTGTTATGAGATTATTCACGGTACACTACATAGCTCTGTGATATTTGCTGAAAAACCTGAATCCTGTGCGTAGCCATAGACACCTCCGTATATGTATATACCCACAGTCATCTGCCTTTTCAATTTGATTGAGCCAATAATAAGGCGTACACGTCAGCGAAATTTTTTATGATGACATAAGAGGCTTGGTGAACATAATGCAGCACACAAATTAACTCCAAATATCATTATCTCAATCTTTGGAACATTGGACTGCAGACTGCAGTGGTAGCAGAGCAGTAGTTGGTAGTGGATAGCAGTCTATTATTTCTCTCCTATCTCCCAACATATCTCCTATCTGTATTTGCAAACGAGGGTTTGAGCTTCTCTAATTGAAGCAAATGAGAACCATGTACCTATATATTATGTAATATACTCCATGCTACAGTTTTGGGTTTCACTAGGATCTAAATGCAAATGAAATTGTGCCTTTCCTTTGTATAGTTATGAAAAATAATTCCATTGATGCGAACACAGTCACAGCTCCCACGATTCACTAGTTTGTCTTTCTTGCAAATTATTGACTGTGTACATACACTAATGATGTGTACATCCCTCCTAATTCCATTGTACATATGAGCTGGAAGCCTCGAAAATGCGTTTCACTCAATCACTGCAGAGTGAAACGAATGCCGAGAGAGAGAGAGTAAGGCCATACAAAGGCTAGCATGACGACGGCGACTTTAAAATCCTCAAATACCACGCCGATCCTCTTATCATTAGCTGAGCATTCGGTGGGATGTGGACGGTGAAGAGCATTGAGTAATCTGTTTAATTGTGTTGATTAACATGAAATATCCGATGAAAACAAGGACAGGGAATAGAGGGCAAACTTATGGAGCTGTAAGTGGAAAGTGGAAATTAAAAAATGAAGCATTTGGGGTAGAGCGGAATGTCTACTAAATAGCAAGAGCAAATGCCATGAATGTGACGGGCGGGAGTAAAAGTTTGGAAAACATGTAGTTAGGAGAACAGATAGATTTGAGCTCATTGTGATGGCAATTGGGATGAAATGTGATGGTCATTCTCTTATCGCATTCCGGCAGCGGCCCTCCAAGTAGAAACGATGCGATGGAAACGGAAACCCAGTTCAATCCGTAGGAAAAATATGCCGGGGGAGAAGTGAGTGAGCAGTTGTAAACTATTGTCGCATAAGTTAGGTGAAGTAGCATCATTGATTTTGCGAGAATTTCATTGTGGTTGGCGCTCCGCGTCCAACCCATACGTATGCATACACAGAGACAGCAAAAGAGCCCAAGAGAGCCAAAGACAATGTTAGTGATGAAACTTGTGGAGAAGGCATGAGGAGAATGAGGACTGAGGCCTTTCCTCCAATATCTGGTCCTCCAATACATAGGTAGGTATACGTTGGCATAGAGCAGATAGGAACGAGTCATATAGCAGCAGTCAGTCGGTGTGGTTAGCCACTGAGGATAGCCAGACCCTTGTATATATATATACACACACACACACCATACAGTGGACGACGGACAACTGACTATAATCATGTGATGAGTCCATTCTGAGGTAATACTAATACAAAGTGCATAGATATAGAAAAAGTGAACTGGAAGTGAGCACAATGGGATTTGGATGTGTCTGGTACGTTAGAGTCGAGTCAACAAAGATCACAAGAGCAAGGAAAGGATGACGAGGACGATGCCGGTATCCAAGTGACATGGATAGAAAGTAGCCATCCGACTGACTAGTTATCTCTGTGTAGTCAGAGAAAATAGACAAGGCCAATATTGATGTGGGTGATTCGGAGAGAGTGTGTGTATGGGAAAGCCGATACTGAAAGAGGAAGCTAGAGGCAGACAAGTCATAATAGTCCATAATCTTAAGTGGGAATGGTCAATGGGCTCGTTGGTTTCCTCCGCTTTGTTGCGGCCTCCTTCCTTGGTAACGATCCTAAAACACGGACTGCATTTAAGGAAATTGGTGTTCCATAAAAAAAGCTTTCATTTCATCGCTCCTTCCTATTTCCTCGAAACTAACAAGTAACAACTAGCTAGTCGTAGAGCTTTAAGAGGATATTTTCTTCCTCCATCCTACACATACAGCTCCAGCTCCAGCTCCAACGTCTAACATTCTTCCTATTTTTTACGTCCTTGTCTCTACATTCCACACGCTTGTTCTTGTTCCACGATGAGTCGTCTTCTTAGTTAGTGCTCGTCCTACATCTACTTACACTTGTGTAGGTGATGTGGTACTTGTAAACCTACCCGCTCTTACTCAATTCAGCTGTTTACGTATTTAGCATGTGCCCTCTGCACTCAAACTACAGGCGTACGATCCACCTACTAATTTTACACTGACTAGTGAGTATACCAGTCATCAGTCTCCCATGCTATTGCATAGCCTCCGCTTTGGTTTATTCATACTCAACCTATTTAATTTTATGTACTGGTCACGTTGATCTCATGATATTCTCAGTTAATACCTACGCACATTTAAATACCTAGATACATATTTTTCAAGAGCACTACTTCTGTACTATGTCATGCATGATATTTTTAAGTCTTCGTCTTACATTCTTGCATCAGCAGATCAGCAGCCTGTGCATTTCGTAATTTTTTAAGTGTGCCCCTCACTTTTGGTCTAGCACGAGAGTACAGTATAGTTGTAATGTACCTACAATGGTGAGTGAATTTATAGAGGTGGTTTTATTATGGAGGTGTAAGGCGTAAGTCAAAATACCTATGTGTAGTGAAATTTTCATTGTGGGTTTCTTTTTACAGTGCTAACTTTGCTCTCAACAATGGAGTGTCCGCGATTTGGTTTCACGCTACGAACATCCTCATCCATGCTACAGTGTCTGTCCTTTTATTCTTCGTGTGCGTCCAAATCCTACGTATGAGTCTTATGGGATGCTTCACCGCAAGTGCCATATTCGCTCTTCATCCCGTACATTCTGAAGCAGTAAGCCAACTTTCTCTACTCTTTAATAGCCATAGGACTAGGACGAGTCTTTTGAGGAGAAAACCCTCGTATGTAGTACCTACATATGTAGTCGACTGTAATTTGTATGTGGGCATGTAGTCTTCAAGTCTTCCACACTTATCCTCAACGCCGTTGCCCTTCTTCAAAAGTTCATAGTCACTTGAAGCACTTGAAACTTTTTTTTTCCGAGGAACATTATAATATAGGCTGAGCGTGTAGCTGCAATAATATTTTGAGTAGTTCACACAGCCACTGCTATCTGTACATGTATGTACGTGCCTTCATCAGCTTCAATTTGGATTTGAATACTTGAAAAATAATTCCGCTCAGACAATAATGGTAGCTTGTTAATTTGTTCTTGTTCTCGTTCTGGTGTTCGTGTTCGTGGATGGCGTCCCTTCAGTCGAGTGCCATTGAGTAGAGATGTAGTAGACTCTTCCGTCGACAGTTTGAGCTCAACTTTCTAATGTTCCTCTGTGTTTGCAAATGGAATAATATAATTGTCAATTATAGTCCATCCAAGCAAGTCGATTCCTCTACAATTATGTAAATATGATTCATGTAAAATTGTAATTCAATCGTCCATATTGTCATGTAAGTTTTGCGGGAAGCATGCGACATTTTTGTGGAGGAGTTGGAATTTAATAGAACATTGAAGAGCGTACAGCGTTCGTTAAAGTTTCGCCATGAATGTTAAGTAATGCGGCCATTATTGTCACCGATAGTAGTACTTTTGTATAACTGTAATGATAATTTGTGGTCATTTAGGTTGCCGGAATTACTGGGAGAGCTGATGCCCTTACATGTTTCCTTATGCTTGTCTCATTTCATATGTATGCCAAGTAAGTCACTATTCAAACCAACTCATCCAATGTACCAATTTATACTCTGAAAAATATAGTTGTATACGAACTGCCATATCTTCATCCCTTCCTTAAAATTCCCCTGAACCTCAATTCCACTCTGCACTACAAAGTCTTCGTCCCAACTTGCATGAACTAGTTTTAAACTAGAACTCAGTTTAACCCCATTCTCACATTTCTCAGAAGCCAAAACTTATTTTGCTTCGTGCCCTCAACTCCCCCCACGTTCCTTTATTTGAATTCGAGTAGCTTCCTCCTCCTAGGTATACTATTCATGTCCATCAAGGTATTCGTCTATGAACTCAGTATAATAATATCTACCATAGCATCGCATACTTATAAGGAATATAAATTTGAAAACGGGCAAACCAATCCTATGCCTAACCCTCTACGTTCCTATCCCGCTCATTCTCATTCTCATTCATCTATACTCCTACTTATAACCTCCCCCCTAAATTTGTAGATATCCATCAAAATAATTAATGCCTCAATCTCTCATTCCTTATATTTTTCCTGAATACCAAATTGTCATGCCCTGCCCTGAATGTGAGGAATGAAAAAAAAANTCATTCATCTATACTCCTACTTATAACCTCCCCCCTAAATTTGTAGATATCCATCAAAATAATTAATGCCTCAATCTCTCATTCCTTATATTTTTCCTGAATACCAAATTGTCATGCCCTGCCCTGAATGTGAGGAATGAAAAAAAAAATAAAAGTCTCTTGTCATTTGGATTTTATTTCAAGAAATTCTACTGCAGATTGCTACTGCCTTTAATGTAGGTAGATGCTATAGACTGCCCATACTTATATGTATAAATGCATAATGTATACCTCGATATGTATAATGTATGTACGTGGGTACCTCCCAACCATTATTTTATAAACTTCCTCACACCCTCAAAGGCAGAAGAAGAAGTAGCTGCTAATAGTGTTGGTTAGTCCTGGAGAAAGTTTTATCAGCATCCATTTTAAAATTCATGAGAATACATATCATTTTAGTAGGACAAAGTAAGTAGAGTGAAAATAAATGATGCAAAAATTGTATAGCTATTCTTGTAGGTCGTGTCCCTTGAATAATAATTCGGTCTGCTTTATGCATTTCAATTCAAATTGCTAGTGCGAATGATTGGGACTTATTTATTAGATCATTAATGGAAAAAAGACAGAAGACTGGAATAAGTTGGAGGGTAGTCGTTTCTGGTTTAATCGGCTGCTCAGCTATGCTGGCCAAAGAAACAGGAATAACAATTATTGGAATCAGTACACTGTATGACCTCTACCGCCATTTGGACCTCGTAAAAAGGTACCTACATATTTGTACTTAATGTAATTATAATTATAATTTTAAAGTTGTTTAGGATTTCAAAATTTGCTAAAAGAATAGATTAATTAGCAAACAAATTAAGACGTTTATTGGCCTATACTGTAACTGTGTGAAATGCCGTAGTTTTCAATTCCATCTTGTAATTATACTTTAGTCAAAAGGTGGCGATTCTGTTTTCCATTTTAACCTAAACTGTTGGAAATTATGTAGGTACCTATAGCTGGCGTATACTATTTATACTTTTGTCTTGTCCTTGTTAAATACCCAACTATGTACGTAATACATTTTTGAATTTGGAAGGTGGCTTATCGGAGTTGTCGCCAAGGACCAAGACAAACGGCAGAGTCGACTACGTCGACGACTAGCATTTAATGTA
>JAAXYX010001938.1:0-19819 GCA_036851915.1 Ptenothrix huangshanensis | reverse complement strand
TGACCAAATCTAGATTCTAAACCTACGAAAAATTGGTCAAACTTGTTGGTTCAGTCTCACACTTGTATTTTTAAGTTGTTGAAATTGAAATCCCAGAAATTGGCACTACAATGCAATGCAGTAGGTGCAAACAAATACAAATGCGACATTGAATTGTGTGGTATTGTTTGTGTTAGTGAATTGCGACTGATTTGGCTGAATCAAATATTAAATCTACGTCCTCCTAATTATTTCATTTTAATACAGTAGGTGTGTAGAATATCCATTCATCGTGTTCGATTTACATAGTTGAGAATCCTTCAGTTTTGGCTCGAATGTCCTGTCGACAAAGTCGTGGGTTGTGCTAACTAAGTACAAAGTGTGTAAAGATAGACATCGATACCTCATAACCTTATACTCGTAACAAGGCCAATTTTTCCTCTGGTATTCTAGAATTTCGATTTATTCGTATTGGAGCAATTTAATTGCAAATAAGTCAGGATGACAGAAGTTTGATTGCGCCTTGTACTTTTACATAGACCGTCAGCCGTCAGCGAAATCGTAAAACGTTGATAGATACCATCGTAATCGTCAATCATACATTTTATGCAGGCAGCCTTTGCATTTTCCTCTCTGCCTGTAGACTTTATTCTTTAGCCAAACCACAGCACAGCCTCATCGTCAGGCGCAGATTCTCGTTTCCTCATTAAGTTTAATGATTTCAAACAAGTCTTCGGTCCTAATCTTTGCTCTTGATTTACATTAACTCGACTTTACAGTATGCAATTACATTAAGGTTGCAGTACCAGCACCAGTATTAATCATAAATGTTCTTCCTAAACATTCACTTGGGAACCAATATCAATGTCAATGTCAGTTCCATGAAAACTGCCTGGCCAGCAGCATTTTCTCCTGTACCCACGCCGTCTTCAGTCAAGTCCAAGTCCAAGCCGCAGATGGAATCCACCGAAATGCCCATTACAATTCCAATCCAATGATTATAAATTATCCAAACCTTCTCAGCTGCCAGCTTAAACAGATTGTATTGACACACGAGATAATTAATACGAAGACGGTTGTATGGTCAAGCATGAAATAGAGAATTGAGAATACATTAAGCCAACAAAGAAATGAAAAGGGAATTAAACTTTTTAACCTCCACAACCTTTTGTAAATAAAACAAAAATCAAAACATGTTTCACCCTGCATTTTTTACTTCTCCTGTTCTTTACCCTTTGCCTTTTGACTTGGACTTGGCAGACTTGGGTGAAATAAAGTATAATAAATGCTACATAATGTGTATGTAGTCAAGTCAAGTCAAGTGAGATTCCTCTTCTTCTCTTCCTTACTTCTCCTCTAGAATAATTCTTTCTGATCAACATCAATTGTGATTCTTCGTCTTTATTATTGCTGTGAGCCTAAGCTGAACCAAACAAAAGCAATAGAAGCCCACAATGTTGTTTTTCCCTTGCCAACGATCTAACGAGTGTCTGATTCTCTAATTCCTAAATAAAATGACGCTGGCTTCGTGGGTGAGAAGCGAAATAATGATTGTATAATTCCCTTGGGATTAGCTGTACACTCGTGAACGCAATTACTTGAGCTTGTTGTTCGGAAAGTTTTAAAAGAATAATGAAGGAGCAATAACTGATTCTTGAACAATTTCCTAAAAAGGAAAAAAATTGTAAATGCAAAAAAAGCATGGTAAAAATAAATGTAGGTGCGAAATGCTAATGCAAATTCAGTGAGACGTGTAATTATTTGTCAACCCTGGTAAGGGTAGAGTCAAGTGACTAAGTAAATAAAGGGTAAAAGGCGAGGGAAAGTTTGAAAGCTTGAATTGAGTCACAAAGTATGATAGTATGATGTGTTTGAATGATGGTGATAAGTGAGATTGATAAGCTTAATTCATTACTGAGCTGATGTTTGTTGTCTTTGGCTAGATTCAGGTATTTTGATGTGGGGAATGATGTTGTGATTTGGAGATGGTGATCGTGTAATATAAATTAATGAGTGAGTGAGTGAAAGAGACTCTTACGTTTGGAGCAGCTGATTCTGCTGCTGCTTTTGTTGCTGGATTGAAATTCTGCCAAAATCATCTTGTTTATCTGCATTTGTGAAAGAACAAGTTAGATCCTCCTCAGTGCCGTGGTTGTGGTCGTTGTCGTTCCTATTGTCCTTATCATGAATGTTCCTAATTTTTTCCTCGAGAAGAAGAAACTTTCTTAATTCCTCGGCTTCATCCTCATCTTCCTCCTGACCAAGTCCAAGTTCGTCAGCCAAAAGTGCCAATTCTTCATCATCGTTGATATCCATCAAATGAGAGTTGTTGTTATACGGTGTCTGAACATTAGTTACATTATTAGTATGAGCTTCGTGTGCTGGCTGTTGTTGTTGCTGCTGAATGGACACTAGGAAATTTCCCATCAAACCATTCATTTGGTCTGCTGATGATGGGGATGTGTGATGAGCATGTTT
This sequence comes from Ptenothrix huangshanensis, assembly GCA_036851915.1. Lineage (NCBI taxonomy): Eukaryota > Metazoa > Arthropoda > Collembola > Symphypleona > Dicyrtomidae > Ptenothrix > Ptenothrix huangshanensis. Next base: position 17,362 of record JAAXYX010001938.1, on the reverse strand, counting down.
TTGCTGCATCGTTACAGATATCAATTGACTTTGATTGTGATATTCGTGAGGAATAATAAATCCGTGGTGAGAATGGTACATGTGTGCGTTGTGTCTGTCCGAAGAGGAGTCTGCCTCCGTCTCCGATGGCAGTCCTTGCAGAACAACCTGCGAGCTCTTGGTAAGATCGTGAAGGTGAGTGATGTTGTGGCCGTTACTGAGATGTTGATGAAGACTGTGGATGTTGCTCAAGTCTTGGAAGTGCAACGGAGGTGCTAACGGGATCTCATCCTCACCTCCTGCATCTTCATCTCGTGAGCAAGTGAATGATGCTGGGCAAGTGACTCCTTCAATCCCCTCCAGGCTACTGCTTCCATGTCCAACTACCTCAATACGTTTTGTGAGCAGAACCGGCGGAGCTGCTGCTGAGGCTGCTGTCGAGCACTCGACCAAGTTGTTCGCAGACAACGAGAGCATGGACAGTCTGGAGACGACTGTTGACCGCGTACTGCCCGTTCCATCCGACTCACACATGGACAAGGAAGATTCTCCGTGACCGTGATGGTATGACTGACTGCTGTAGAATCCGTTCTTGTCGAAGGATCCGTCGGAGTCTATGGTGTGGAATGTGTTTGTGTAAACCTTGGGTTCTTGTGGCAATGCACAAGAAGTTGCTATTGTTGATGCTGTTGTGGACATTCCAAGAGGTTTCTCGTCATCGAAACCAATCGGAGGTTTAATCTTGACATTTGACAACACTTCATTGTTCAGACCAATGAGCCCAATGTCAGCTTTCCCCTTGCGAGGAGGAGCCTTTGGTGCTGCAGTAATTGTCAAATTCCCACTCGAAGCTACATCATTTTCATCATCATCATCGTCGTTATCATCGTCGTCCTCGTCGTTGTGAATGTGAATGTGTGCATTATTTTCCAGTTGTGCTGGCTGAATAGTGAGCGTCATGAGATGCGAGTCAGAGAGCCGGCTGTGCGTCTTATGGGTCTGGTCACCGTGACGTAATCTAGGTTGTAGAGATAGTTCAAGAGGTTGAACTGGTTGCGCAGGTTGTGCGAGGACTGGCAGTTGCAGTGAGTCTTGTGCAGATACTCCGTCTTGATTCCTGTCTAAATCTTCACACGTTGTAATTGTAGTTGGAGGAGTTGTCGTCAACGTCTTTGTCCTGGTCGTGACATGATGATGGTAATCTTGGTGGACATGGTGGCTCAAAAGAATCCTTCCACTTCCATTATTGAGGTTATTATTTCTCTTTGGATCGTGACACAGATTTAATTCTGCTTCGTCTTCATCATCCTCATCTTCTGCACCGTCTTCATTTTGTGCGTCGTCTGGTGCTTGTTCCTCCTCCTGCTGATGATGAGTGTGACGATTATTGATTTGAAGCCTGCCTCTCTCCTCATGCCTCTCCAACTCCAACAACTCTGACTCGGAGTAAAAGTGACGGATAAGGAGATGTACGACGACAGATGCATCTTTGAGTAATTGAATACAATCCATTCTCGTCATGGTTGACACAGGCAAATTCTCAATTTCAAGGATCTCATCCCCCTCTACGAGACTACCCCATGTAGCTTTCGTCCTTGCAGCTGGACTATTCTCAGCGCAAGATTGAATAAATAGTTTCTTGACTTTCTCTGAAGAATTTGCAACTCCACCGTCGAATCGAAGGCCGAAGCCCAAGCGTTCGCCGGGTAACTTGTAAACGACCACTTCTTCAGTGTCGCTGGTGCTAAGGAAAATATTATTTATGCCGGTTTTCGTCGTGGGACCGGGTCCATTCTCATCCAACTCATTAGTGCTCAGAGAACGAATGTCAACTATTGATAATGTCTTTCTTTTACTGAGGGAGCCGTTGGGCTGAAGTTGAACAAGTTGTTGTTTCTGCGCGGGTCCCGTCCCATTCGACGGTGACGTTGAAGTTGGAACGGCAGAAGCACCTGCAGCCGCCGCTGCTTTGCTTAATATGGCTACCACATGTGGGGTTGACTCAACTGCGGAGGAAGGTGAGGACGCTGACGCTGACGCTGCCGAGGACGATTCCTCAGAGAAGATGTTGATGACAGATTTTTTGTGACCACTTTCTTGTTTTTTGCCTAAAGCTAAAACGGTCACATAGGCTCCTCCATTATTGTTGCTATTGCCGTTGCTGTGAAGTGAACTGTGCTCATCCTGCGTGTTCGCATGTCCATCCTCCCCGCAACTTTCCTCAACCTCTTCGTGAACTATGCTGAGTCTTTGACAGGATTGCAAAAGCTGTTGCTGCATGCAACACTCACTCAAATTACTGCAAAGATCGTTGTTCATAGTTTCCGTGGGTGTGATAACAGTTAATCTATTCCCAGTTTGAATGCCGCCGTCAACGGAAACCACTGTGATGAATGGCCCAATCGATTCGGACGTATCGGCAATCTCCATTTTCAATCTTTTAATTACCAATCGATTCCCTACGGATGCACTTCACAATTACTTATTATTCTCAAACATTTAGCTAACTTTATTTATTTTGTAATTTGTAACACAACAGTCGCATTTTTCGCACAGCTTAATTACACTATATTCTAATTATCTTTGTAACTAGTGACTTCCATCTACATCCAACTGACGCTCGTCAGCGAAGACGCATCGTCCACCTTCAATTTGCATCAAAACACCCTTTTCACACTTGAATCGCTCTGCTTGTGTAAACTCACGAACAGCGATGCGGATATGACGGTACGAAATGAAACGCGTGGAAGCGATCGGCTTGTACTTCTATTGTTTATTTTTCTTGCTAAATTTGTTTGTATTATATTGTAGATATTGTATTGAACGGTAGATGAGCAGAGCTTCCAATGGAAAGCAGAATTTGTCTGGTTTTGGTTTTGGTACTTCGTGGTGGATGACAGGTACAAGGTAGAAAACAATAGTCAATCAGCTCCGCCTACAACAAATAAAAACATTTATTGAGTAATTATCATTTTTCCAAAGATATAATTATATAGAGGAAGAGGAGTTTTCGAGATAGACATTAACCTCAACTGGTATAGCCTATAGTGCCATTTGGCTATTAATCATCATTAGCACAGCGAGAGCATGATATGATGAATGTGATACAGTTTCCTTCCAATCCAGCTTCCAAGTCTGGACACTTTAATTTCTACCTGTGAATGTACCTAATATGTAAATCTAGGTGAAGCATGACTTGCCAGTTTATTTCCACACTCAAAACCTTAAATAATCATCGTAATATTTTCTTTTTTCTTTGCAGTATCCGCTAAATCTATATTGTTGTACCTGGGTAATTATAATCCCTCCACCTGAATCCAGAGAACAAACATCTGACGATATTACATTCTTTATCATGATCTCATTAATTCAGTCATTTTGGATCATCATGAATCTCGAACTTGTGTTTCTGTATGATTCGCTTGGTTCTGGTTCTATTTTTTATTGCACTGTACTATAAAACGTGTTGATTTTAGAGTCCGATACGCCTGGGTATCGTCAGGTTGAGATGATTCTGCAAACCCATCGCATCGCCATGATGAAAACACAACACGCACGAACCTCAGAGGAAAGATAAATATTGACTTCTTGTACTTCTTATATAGTCAGCTACATTCAGTAAACATAACAGGTGTAACAACATCAGCAGAGAATCAACATCAATACCAAATGTTGAACCAAAAAAAACGTCTAATTGTCGAGGAAATGTGTAAAGGTATTTAATTTTCTCCTTCATTTCCATTTATATTTAACTCCTTTTGAATAATTCATTTAATTGATTGCATAGATTACATGCTTTCACTCTAATTGTAAATAGTAGTTCTATGCACTCCTTGGCTGGTTGAAGCTGCAGGTAACGAGCTCACAATCACAATCACTATGACTTGGACTTTGACGACCAAGACCAAGATAACAAGAAACCGTTAATGTAAAAACTATGCTAAATGAGAGAGCCAAAAGCGTTGTTAATTAATAAGAAAATCAACCTCTCAGTCTATTATTAGTACATAGTATAGTATTACTAAAGTTCATTTAATTGCTATGTAGGTAAAATAATTTCGGATGAAAGGATTTCGTTTTTTTCTCCTATGGATGATTAAACCACTCAGGATGGTATTTACCTGTGAATTTTTGGGCAGAAGAAGAAGAAGAAAGAGCATGTGAATGATTAGACACCATAGTTACCTACTAGTGAAGAAAATTAGGAAGAGGAATCACAGCTATGTGTCATCATGAGATTCGCTGTTATGGCGCTAATGTGTTTTACTTGTACTTGACTGACATGCATCTACGGACTGACTGAGTTGAAACTATGAATGAGTGAGGAAGGCATATGAATCAAGGTAAGCGAATAATTCCAGGTGTTCCGCCTTCAGTCTTCAGAGACAGTTAGCAACAATGATTCCATTCACATTGCAATGTCATATGGCCACAGAGTTAAAGAGATTCATTGAGATTTATTTGAAATCCATTTATGTATAATTACACTCACATGTCCGACTCTTAATGGGCGTAATTATACGGAACACACCAGAGTACATGAGTGACTTCATACAACTGCCTCTATATTTCATACGTACATCTATCACTACAAATACAGCTATGAGCTACAGCTTTGTGTCTATATCCACACACAAATCTCAGACGTCCTGCAGTACAGAACAGACAATCAAATGTAAAAAAAATATGTAAGGTAGGTGCTGGGCAACTTGTTCAACACATACCTAGGCAGAAAGCTTAAAGCTTTTTTACCATTCTGGAGTTGTTGGGCCATTTACTTTGTAGGGCTTTAAGGCTTCGGCTGATTGTTCAATAACTAACTATATTATTATTGCATTATATTCCCTGCATTCTGTGGTGGACGAGACGAGATGAGCGTCCGAGTCGCCTTAATGAGTTCTTGTTGTTAAACCGCTCCTTTACAAATACCTTTTGCATTAGCTGTACATGTGTTTCCTACATACCTTCTAAATCTCGTCCGTACCTATGTATGACTTACATTGCATACCTTGCCACCTATATAGCATCAGAGAATGCAAGTACAAGTAGTTATGTACATGCATCGGTAGGTTTTATTTTTTATCCAAAGTGTAAATTTAAAGACCTCATCTTCTGCTGCGTCGCTTTAATTTTCCCCATTCCTTTTATACGCTCCTGGGGCAATCACAAGCCTTAAACGACCGTATTTTACGAAGTAAACAACCAGTGCTGGTATTCTATAAGTCGTTGCTGAACTGGCTGTAGTGCAATGTAATTGAATGGAACGCAATGCAAAGCTGACTAGTTAAATGTCATCCATGAAATATGTAAACGGCGGATGAAAATGCTTGCTCCTTGCAAGGGGATTTGAACATTAAATTCAACATGCAACGCCAGCTTTAGCTTGATGATTCCGTTTCCTTATAAGAATGCAAGAGTAACTAAGCTATAGAGCCACGGTGTCATCATCTTCCAATATAGCCCTTTTTATAATGTTCGCACGAAACAAGGATATTAAAATGACCGTTCAATTAACACAATCGTTTGGAAAACTGGTGCAGAAACTTGTGACTGCTTACTCATTTCATTGCAATCAGATCCCATCATCTGCATACATACCTTCTACCCACTTACACGGAAAGAACAGACACAAATTGTCATGTTTTCTAGTTCTAGAATAATTACAGTATGTCAAGCAAATACACGAATACGCTCAGGCTAATACACAATTCCAATTGAGTCTAATAGGCAGAATTATTCAGAATACAAGGCAAGATGGCAATGAGCAATGCCTTAGCATGTCATGCAATTGAATTAAATGCAGTGAGTGCAATGGAAACGGCAATGGAGTGGAATGGGAGTTGGCAGCAGTTAACAAGACAAATACAGCAGTCAAGTAACTGCATCAACATGGCCACGGTGACACAGTAATGTAATAACTGCATTGCAAGCACAGCACATTTCCCTACATCTCCGTTGGATTTGATTTGATACATATTTCCCTCGCTCCATACAAAAGGCCTAACGGCGTCGAAGGAGTTTGGTGCAAAGGATGAAACGTGAAAGGAGCGTCTAGTCAAGATGCGTATTTTGTTTTGTGGCCGATTAAATATTTGATATGAATGGAATAGGAGTCGGAATAGATACGCACTGACTAGGGATGTCATATAAAGATGAAATAAAATGTCAGCAATTAAATGTAAATATTTAGGCTTGAGAGTTTCAACTTTTGTCCCGTTGCTTGCAGACAGACATTTGTTTGTATCCACAACTGACTGCCACTCCACTTTGTATTGGAAGAGGGTGCTTGTGCTTCGGACGATTATGTATATATGCATAGCCAAAGCATAAGGAAGAAGAACAACTGGTATAAGATTACAATTAGCGTATCTAGGTTTACCAGGACCAGACCAGTCGTATAGGTACTTTATGTGTTCACTATCTATGCATCATCAGAGCCAGACTTAAAGAGCAAGATTTATGGAATCATTTGATTATTGTTATGCAGTCATATTCTAATATTTAATAGTTGATGCGAACCTGTTTCTCGTTGAAATTGTCGATTGTCGATTTGCCATTAGCATTGAAATGCATGGGCACTCTGAACATAGCGTATGATTACCGTGTTGATTACTATCATTCCCTCATTCGCCCAGTACAAATATCCTTTCCTGTCCACACCTGGAGAATAAGAATTGGAGAATGTCTAGCCCCAATATCTCTGTTTACTTCGTAAGCTCGTATCGTAGGTACCAGACCAGGAGACTCGGAATACTAAATACTCGGTACCTACTTTGTTCATTTCTTTCGTCTGTGGATATAATGACGCCACATGTGAATCAAATCACAGATGAGAATGAGAATGACCTGCCTAAAAGTCTCAAAGTTTCTGCTCAATGTCTGATCAAATGACCCACAGGCAGCAGCGGCACAGCTCCACGTAAAAACTCCACCAAACTCTGACCAGAGCAAAGTCAAACTGCACCTTTGCCTCGTCATTCCTACAACTCTGTACGTTCGACAATAGGTAATTACACACAACACAGTGAAGCCAAGAGGGAGGTTGACGGCTACGGTGGAATACATACACATCTGTGCTACAAACATTTCTTTGTCTATCCATAATGCTACCAAAACCAAGCCAAGGTATGCATGCTCCGGCATCCTGCATTATGCATGGACAGTTAAACTTCCTTCACTGCACATTACTGTCGAAATCATAAAATTCGCCAAATTTCTATTCTTGGCACAACTCGAATACTCACACTTGACTGCCATTAAGTATTGAAATTTTGACGTTCAATTTCTTTGCATTACAATAATCTTGCAGCACTTCTTGTCTCTCTCCACAGATGTGCATACACCGTGTACGTTTACCTTCATAGAGTTAGCCAAAGCGCTAGCATTAACACCAACATTGGCATTAGCATTAGCATCAAATTTACGCCGAAATACTCAAGTGAATTGTTTTATAGGCAGTCGATGACCACATAGAAAATAAATTTCTAATTGTATTTTTTCTAGTTTGAACGCGTACGTGGAATTAATTTTTATCATTTTTATATTCATAATTCATAAGCCGTAAACTGCATGTCGAATTGCTTTTGTCTGCGATACTGAGTGCAATTAAATTGCCTACATGTGTCCATTCCCATTCTCAATCAACGTCGATAGTGACAAAACTTCAATGCAATGGTCTAACATGTAAATTTTTAAAAAAATGTAAAAAGAGAAATGAATCTACAATTGCTTATGCATTAATGCACAAAAGTACCTTACTTAGGTACATATGTACAGTATAGAAACACGTCAAAATATATACAAGGGAAAATATGCTTTCAGGGATTTTGTAAAAGGGGAAGGAATTGAGGCGACATTAGATTGCATAATTTCAATCTGGAATTTATTAGTGGACACACGGAGCAATAATAGGAATCTAATTTGACATTATGCAAAGTGTTAAGGGGTGTGAAGAAAGAATACTCGATTGAATGGCTTGTTGTTTCTGCATCAATAGATTAGAACCAGTGGGACATAGGGATCTCATGCACAGAACAGAACATCACCGTGGTCATGGTAATATTGCTGATTATTGTGCTTACAATAATGCGCTAAATTGACTAAACTGATTACTNGGCTTGTTGTTTCTGCGTCAGTAGATTAGAACCAGTGGGACATAGGGATCTCATGCACAGAACAGAACATCACCGTGGTCATGGTAATATTGCTGATTATTGTGCTTACAATAATGCGCTAAATCGACTGGACTGATTACTTGAATTGAAATGAATTCAGTTTAATTTACAACAGGCCTCATAAATTAACAATTTATGCAAAGTGAATCCGAGACAGAATGAATTGAAATGTACTAGGACCAGGACCAGAACTGATCGTTAGTAGATAATTGTGTTATGCATACGCATACGCACATGAAGGATTCGAAACACATGTCTTGACACTTGTCTACCAAACTAACCACGATGGCCAACACCAAGAGCAAAAGAAAAACAAACCGTCAACCCAACCGTGAAAGTAAAATTTGGTTGACACTAATCTTTCAAAATCTCATTGATTTAATACCCTGGCAATTACGCCAACTGTACGTGGAAGACGCGAGGTAGCTGAATGCCACAGTCCTTATAGCAATGGATATACACATAATTACTTAGGTATACACACTGAGAATTTGAGGAGCCAAGATGCCAATTGAATGGGAATTGAACGGTTTGTTTTGTTGACCTGTGTGTCTGTGTTGCTCTTGTTGGTTACTCGGTACTGGTTTATCAGTATTAGTTGGTCGTTACTTTTTGGCTTCGGCTTTGAGTTTTTGGTTAAGTTACAATCTACAAATTCCAAGTATCCAGAAGGAGCGAGGAAAAAACTGACTCTACAACTTACTCCGTCCCTTACTCATGTTAACTTTGTTTGGTGGACGGGCACGTGAAATAATTTCATGTACGCATTTTATTCTGCTTATTGAAATTTGAATAATTGAATAAAAAGTACCATAAAATGATTTTCTCATCATTTGTAATGAGCATATGATAAATGTGCATTTACTTAGATGACATGACACGGTCCGACTACTTATGACTATTACACTTTCTGGCCGTGCAATACATGAGTACATGGGGAAGCATAGCTTTGCTATACATGTGAGCACAAACAATCTAGTCCTACTCCTGCATCATAATAAACAAAGAGTCAGAAGCCATTGCCATAAATCTACAGCTTCCAATTTGCAATCAAGACATGAAGACACGTTACATTATATACGAGTCCAACACACATCATCCGTGTACCGTTCACTCCTCACTACATATCTGTATTCAGTGTCCGGATCAATGGAACAGCGTTAGCTAGAGCTAATGTCAAAGGCAAAGCAAAAGATACCATTGCCTACCATTTCAACGCAAGGTGTTTGCATTGGGCTTCGTTTGGTGTTTCATCTGCATCAAAGTCAAAGCCAAAGCCAAGTGAAGGAATGATGATGCTGATAATGACGACGGTGCATATGACAGCACAGGTATACGCATGAGATTCGTTGAATTATTTAGTGGATTTAATACCAGTTTGAGTTGTAAGGCATCTAAAATAATTGACCATGTTGGCACACATTGCTGACACAGTTTCTTGGATTTAACACCAAAAGTCGTTTAATACAATGTTTTCATCTTGACCATTGGCATTGCCATCGAGACCACCACAAGGCTCCTTGTCTTCTCATCTTCACAAATCCCATATTCATCCTATAATCATATGTCCGAGTACCTTCTATACAGCATAATATCTATCATCTGCATTCATAGTAAACCACTCTAGACAACGCAGCACCACAAAAACAAACCACCTCGTCGGAATTAATTTCGTCTGTTTGATATCAGTATTTGGATTGGATTTCCCTGAGAGCCACGAAGAAGCAAGAACGATACTAGTGATGGGAATCAGAACCTGAACGAGAACTAGAACCAGAACCAGAAGCAAACAAAGCGTCAAAACCAAAGCCAAAACTGCCATAAAGCCTTGGAAAATGTCTACAAGTTACTCCATAAAGTAATCATGTTAAGTTGATTTTCCGATTATCTACGTGGTATCTACGTACGCTACACTTCTGTACATGCAGTCACAGGTTTTTAAATAAATACAGTACAAATCGCCTACTCAACATTTAACTTGATGGGGCTACTGTATTCACCGTAAGAGTAAATCAGGTATCCACCGGATCCTCCGCTGTCTGTACATATTTGATCTTGTACTTTATGTAAGTACCTCGTCGTTAGATTTGGACTTAGACTTGTGTCCGACCGCACTATATAAAAAATGCTTTTATGATCATACCTAGGTATGTATGTACAAGACTCAAGTAATGTCAAGTGTACTGAACTGCTCAGTCTCCTTGTGTACACTCCTCTCCCAGCACTCGACAACTGTAATGCAAATTCACTATGTAAATCCGGCCTGGCCTGACATCAAAGCATACATTGAACACAACATGATGAGTTAATTAATGAATGTTTTCAAACACGCTGTTGTATGCTAATTAAGAGCAATATTTTAATTGTAAGGATAAACTGTAAATAATATCACAGATTTAGCATCGCCTTTTACACTCGACATCGCAAATTAGTTGCATTAGAGTTTGGGCGAGAGAAAGATAACAGTAATGAAACGAGTGACTTTTAGGCTGGTTCCTTTCCGTGCGCGCTCCTACAGGTAGGTACATAATATGTTCATGACCAATGTACCTGTAGGAGTACTTGTGATTCGGACTAGACTATATTTCAATTATCCATTCCTTCATTCGCCCTGATGACAGAGTGAGGCGTAGGTATTGATGCTCCACAGATATTCGCTTTACATAAGGACTTGACTAGTTACTTCGCACTCTCGCCCTTCCACAGTACAGCCAAATGGGATTTCTACGAGACAAGACTTATTTGGTTGGATCTGGAATAATGGGAGACGAGAAGACACAACCAGGTCCACCGCTGCGATACGCTGTAAAAGTGTGTGCCAGGAAGAAAAGAGAAGATAAGTCATGCCACAAGTACAAGGGATCACGTTGGCATTGGCTTTGTTGCCCTATGTTGGTTTCTGTGGATGAGTTGTGTGAGAAATAAATTTTGATTTGCATTTTTTGCAAGCAGGAGTATATACGTAGGAATGGACCATTAAGTTGAGAGTATCTATTAAATTACACCTCTATATTATTGTCATGATGAGATGCATGAGAGATGGGAATCGTTCATTTGTATTGTACTCGGGACTCGAGTGCGTATGCGGACGCAACCAGAGCCAATATCCCATTCTGATTCAGATAACGTGCATCTTCCATTGCTCATCCTTAGTACATATGTACTCCTTCTTGTGGACGTTCAGAATGCTTTGAAGACAGGTGTACTCGTATGTAATCTTACTGTAGTCGTGCTCTCTACATTGCAGGCCTCAGCCACGTATTCCCATTTAATAATTTATGCAATAAAATACACAATTTACTCGTATGTAACAGCAGACGTAGAGACATGTTGTTCCCGTATGGACGATGCAATGGATCCTAACGGGTTCTCCTTGGCTCTACATGTTACTCGTTCCTCATCCTCTCAACCACTCATCTCGTCCTCAGCTGGATTACACACTGTTTTCCTATCCTTATCGCCACAGCTATTGCCATCGCAATTGCTAATGTAATGCTATTGATAATGCCATCGGAATTGCTAACCCCTTTCGCTAGGTACAAATCCACAGCTCAAGTCCACGAACTTACAAGAGTACCAGCGTTTACACGATTCTAGAAGACTGCTCTTGAACGTATGTTGGTGCCGTTGGATGTTGTTGCTTGTGCTGTTGATTTGTGGCTGCTTTCTTTGACAATGTGTACGTGTAGAGTAGAATAGCCCAAGCAAGTAGTTAAAACAAGTTAAGTCGAGCCAAACCAGAGCTATAACCTCCATTCTCTATTATTATTATTATCATTATATTAAAAGCACCTGATCAAGTTCATGTAAATAGGTAAGGGTAAGGTTCCCTATGCATATGCACCGTGCACAGTTAGCTTTAATCTTTTCTATAAAACAATAAATCCAAAATGCACCTGAGAGCAATTCAAGAGGAAAGCTGTGCTTTGATGTGGTGGTGCGGAGACGAAAGAGCTGCCAACAATTCCATGAATGATGAACAGCATAACACGGAAGACTATACTGTCTTATGTTTTCACCATTTCTGTCCCAAACAAATGAAGAACGGTGTTGCTGTTGCTGCTGGTGGTGTGTTCGGTGGACAGGTTCACTTTTCAGCCTCTCAGCTCCACCAGTTCGTCTCAAGCATAATCATGCCTGCTGATCATTATCGTTTAAATTTCTATGATTGAGCACCTCAATCGTTTTTCCTCACTTTTTAAATTCTTCATTATCTGTATGCCCTATAGTAGACACGCTGCCGTTGTAGCTCAGTTCCTTATGTATCACTGGGCATTTGTTTCGGCTTTGACTTTGGCTTAGAGCCTACTATGTGAGATATATTTAAAGATGAAAACACTTAATAATAATGGAGAGAATATGACAAGCTGCCTGAAAAAGCAAAAGGAAAAAATGCCTCAGAGGAATCAAGTGCATTGAGAATTTAGAATTCAGATTCAGCACATTTATCACAGCCATGCCATGCCAATCACAATAAATTGTGGAGAGAGAGAAAGAGGCAGGATGCATCAAGACAAGTCACTACACTTGCGTTGTGTATAGCCTGTACCGTACTTGTATTTGTGCGCTGCCAACAATAACCATAACAATGTGCCTTTCCTTACATGCCCGTGGAGCAACTGCAACGATAACAAAGAGCACGAGAGCAGGAGCAACAGCAGCTCAGCTGAGCACTGGAGGTATTTGGTATTTCATAGATTTTTTGACGGACTTGTTAAGGTCACACAGATCATTGTAACGAGGTCACGTCTCTCTCCCTCTAGTTTTATCAGTCTCTCCTTCACTCCATTGCATGATCATGATCATGCTTAATGCTTACGTACTCGCTTATCAAAAATGAATTCTAGTCTAAAATAAAATCGTTAAGAGCTAATTTTCACTCATTTACTATGACAGGATGACATGCCGCACTCAATAATCTTTGCTCACGATGAACGATGTTCTTTTTCATTCGGCCTGCCTCCTCTCTCACAATATTATTATCTGTATTTACGGTTTCTTCCCTTAAAGACCAAAGAGATCCAAGAGGAACATACTCATCGAGACCGCCTTCTAATTTCTTTCTACGAGGAGGCAGTTTTAGTTTTCTCTGCTTATCTCTTTCGTTCCTTTAACTTTTTAATAAACACCATGGAGCAAACTAACGTGAGAGATTCTGAGCGAGCAAAAAACACATGACCAGATGTGGGGGATACATGTGTACGAATGTTGGTATGTTGTATTTGCTTCTTCCGTGAAGATAAATGTGGACGTGGGTAAGGAGCGGAGTATTTTGACCCAAGCAGAATTCCCTATTTCAATTACTACTTTTTTGGGCATTGGGGTGTCGTGTCAGCGCTTTTAATTGAGAATCCTCAAGAAAACTGTGAATTCTGATTCAAGTTCTTCAATGCTCGACGTTCCTTGTATTCTCATCCCAAAGCCTCCATTAATATCAATTTTCTATTTATTAAACTTCACACCTCACACAGCGCAGCGCTGCTCATAGTGAGTGCATCTTAATCTCCATCCCCAACACATTCGTGTACACAAAATGCTCAAAGCTGCATTCGATTGCCAAAATTAAAGCCAAACCGAAATTAATAAAAAACAAGGAACGAACGGACTATGAGAAGAGATGGATGAGGAATGTGATATTTTGTCTTCATTTTTATGGAAGCTATTCTAGCATGCAAATTTCGTAGACGTGAATGTGATGGGGATGAGATGTGCAGGTAGTTCTCGACAGAAAAAGTTCAGTTGGCAAGAGAACGGTGGAGTAGAATACTAATATAGCAAGTGCTTGGTTGGGGATGTCTGTTCACTATTCACACACGTAGGATTAAAGGCATAGTGGATTTATCTAGTGCAATCTGAAAAACAGTTGGAGACCAGTACGACCAATTTAAGTAACTTCGTAATTTCGTACACTTGTCGTGTCACCTGGAATTTCATGCATCACAAACTCCCATGAATTCAATCGTCATAATAATTACTGTAAAATCCGCTGCCTTACTGTAATTCCGTAATATATAAATTGTCATATTGCAAACTGCTCTGATCTGATGCAATGCAATGCAGACACAAGGTATTCACCGTGTCTTAGTTAGTCCACTTGTTTGCCAATGTACAAAACAATTTCTGTTATTAGCGTCTGTTGTTTACAGTGGCGGTGGAGCTCTAACGAACTTGAAAAGTTGTGACAGTGCATCATAGTAGAATGCATACATCAACTAGTCAATTTCCAATGTCGAATTTTATCTGCTCGTGATTATAGAAGTTGAGAAACAGTAGCCAAATTATTAGGAAAACACACTAATTTTATTCCATGAGTCATAATATTGCTATGGCTGGTTTCTTCCTTTGCTCAACTTGTTCAAAATCCGCTGTTCTGTCCTTTCCTGGCTTGGCCTGTCAGTTCTCGTCATCATCTGTAGCAAAGCAAAGCAGGTCTTGCAGTCGACTAAACTGTCAAGTGCAACAGCAACAGGTGCTTACAGATATGCAAATGCTATTGATAAGGGTAAGGCTTGAATTGGCATATGGCGCACTAGCACCACACAACACCATAAACAACGCAATATCCCAAATTCCTAAAAAGGTGAATTTCCTTATCTTAATTTCTTCCATATACATTCTACTTGCCTGTCCAATAATTTGCGGAATACTCGTATACCTGTGTTGTATACTTGAGAGTAATAATAATATCATTATACCATTCCTCCAACTTGTTCAATTATCATCGTCGTCAGTTAATAATACATAACTAAACTTTCAAAGCCCAAATCCCCTGATATGTGCATACCTATCGTGGTTGTATCTGTAGTTGTATTTGCAGTTGGTAGTGTTAATGCCTTGTTAGTGTTTTCAATATGGAGCTTTGATGCTTGTGGAAGGAGAATGACATTGGAATTGCAAGATATTGGATTGGAAATATATGCGAACACTTTTGTGGCTTTTTCTTAATTAAACACAGTTGGAGTTGGATTTGGATGTGGAATTCGAGTTGGAAGTGCTGGCGATAAGGATGGCACAATTATTAGTGCAAATAGAGAATGCTCCAACTGCTTGTAGGGATTACTATGTAATACTGTACCGCAGTAATAGACTGCTAAACTACATATTATTCTGTGTATGGGTAATTTGTCAAGCCAAGCCTGCAATGAGATGAGATGAAATGAAATGTTTATATTCTGCGCAATATCTTAAGTATAGCAAATTGTAATGGTAATGATGCCTTCACTTCTTTTTATGCCTTTGTGCATATTCCGTGTACATGAGAGCTACTATGTGGATTAGTAAATGTCTGATATCGTTATTCTTGTACATACTTAACCCATTAGCCACCATCAAACCCAAAAGCCAATGTATACATAATCATAATGATATTCATAATGATAGAGTAGCGTCGTAAATTCTTGCAAATTCATAAATCAGCTTTAGATTCTCAAAAAGTCAACATGCAGATGACGAGCAGTGTGTCTTGTATTGGATTGCGAATAATGAGAAAAAACAAAAGTTTACTGTCTTTTTTCGCTTTTCATTTATTTTCCACTCCGTGGAAATACAGGCAGAGTGTGGCGTGATATGTTGTGGTATGTATTACCAAATCCTAGCGGTTCGTTTCATGTTATTTAATGCACTGGATCATATGCATGGAGTAATCATGTAATCATCTTTATCATTCTATGCACTTGAACAAGTTGAGAATTTTATACTCGAACACTTCAACTTTCTTGACTTCTTGCCTTGCCTGATGTGCGTTGCAGTTGCAGTTTTGCTTCTAATAAGAAGTCAAATCTCCTTGGAGGACATTAAGCTTTGTTATCATTTTATGAAAAAGGGAATAAATCCTGGTCCACTCACATTACACTCAAATGGAGACAAATAATGTGCATGCGAATTCGAAAAAGAATGCGAATGCAATGCTACATATTCATTCGTCAGTGGCAGAATGAAGAAATAGATTAGTAAAGCCAAAGGCACGTATACGTAGGTATCCTTTACCAACGGTGTAATAAATGTACGAGTGACTGCGATATCATGCAATTATGATATGGAATTAGATTTCAGTGTCCCCACTTTCATTATCCCACGGTGAGTCAAGTGACACTGACAGGATTCTCTATATATAACTCGGACTTGGTTGTCGCTGTCATCAAAACTTATGATCTTCCTAGCTATTTGAAATACAAGTATTAAATTACCTACCCAACGTCTACTTCAACCTAGCTCAAATACCAATGCAAGTGCGACGCTTTGGAAATGAAACTTTTGAAAAATAAGAAATTCAACAAGATCATAAAATTACCAACCTGCATAAAAATAGTGGAATAGCTGGTCCTGTCCTAGGGTTAGTAAAATGAGTAGCGGAGAACCTTTCAACATTCAACCTTGAAAAAAATGACAATGTTGATGTTGACGTTGGCGTTGTTGATTGACGATGCTGCTGCTTCTGCTAACACAGCTTTTATTATTGACACTTGCTGAATCTGAGAGCATATATAGGCATTTGTTCACTCTTCAAAGGATCCTATTCACAGTTCACACTTACCGCCGAGTCTTCAATTTCAATCACTAAACAGATTCGATTCGGCTAAATCAAAATTAGAAATCCTTCTTATTGGTTTTGGTTTCGGTTTCAGTCTCGTCACGTCACCTGCGTTTTTTCCAATTAGCACTCTACCAAGTTTCAATCTCTTGAATCCCACTTGAAGCGTTTACGAATAATTTGCACAACAATCGCAGTTATTAGCATTTGATTCCTTCTTCCTCTCCACACTTAGACACTGGTGCATCATGTACCAATGGCAACATTCAATCAGCTTGTTGCTTTCTTCCGTCGACTCAAGAAGGAAATCAAATCAGGATTGAAAATTGAAATCCAAGTCAAATGAGATTAATAAATTCGTACAGAAGATGATTCCACTGGTAGATGAAACTAACCACAAAATCCACAGTGTAACAAGGCAAAGCGAGTCGAAACTAAAATACTTGTACTTGCACTTGTATTTGCGCTTGCGATTGAATTTGACATGTAAGAATTCCGCTTGAAGATGTAAAACAAGATTTGTAGAAAAAGTTGCGAGTGGTTACGTGAACTGAATGACTGTCCCTATCTCTCTAAGTAACAATATTGGTACATCAACATTGGCACCGCATCAGCGTGTAAAAAGTAGGTATTTGTTTAGAGAGAAAGAGAGAGAGAGGAACTGGTATGGTGGTGGTTG
>JAAXYX010001937.1:0-19821 GCA_036851915.1 Ptenothrix huangshanensis | reverse complement strand
CCAAAATTCCGACGCTGTTTCAAAAACCGCTTCAATTTTCCATATTTTCTAATTGTAAGATACATTTTTGTTTGTGGGAAGGAAACATTTTGACGCTTCCAGGCTTAGGAGTAAACATTCCAAGGTGCTCAGAGAGAATTGCAAAGTTGTAGTTTTTAAATCCAGCATGTGAAGAAAATTGTTTAACAACATGTTACGCATGCTCAGTTTTGTGAGCTCGCATATAATTTGGTTTGAAACATCTGCCCCAAATGCCCCAAAATCTCAAACGGGATTTTTTAAAATTTAAACAAAAACAGACGAAATTGTTTGAAATGTACACACAAACAGATGATTTAAATGTACAGACAAAACTGGACTCATGAATTCCTCTAAAATGAATTGGACTGACTTCGTCTCTCCTAAAAATTGATGTCGACCCTCGCGCCGAATGCAAAGCTACTCCTGTCCAAACAACGTCCTCAATTACGGATGCAGGAGGGAATGAGAAAATTCTTGAGCTGGTTTTCCTTGTCTTTCGTTCGTGGTTGTGGTAGACGCATTTGAACTAATGACGTTCTCTTTCACTTGCAACGTTGGAAATGAGTGCCGTTTTTGAGAAATCCCATTACTTCTCAGATCTTGTCTCATGTTGACTGGAATCAGTTGGATTTCCAGGAATTCCAGTCCAGCAGCCGTCCAAGTGCCTCCGGTGAGTGACTGCGAGTTCAGTTGAGAATTATCCGTGGTGTGGGAAAGAGGAGAGGAGGAAATTACGGAATTAATTGCGGTTTGATTGCTAAATTAATAACTCGCAATCTCACCTGCTTCATAAAAACACGCTTGTGCCCCTTCGCCTTTCCGCATTGTGGTTGGGGGAAAGGAGTTTTGAAAGGGGACGAGGGGGTGAGTGAGTAATTGAATGGAGAGTTGGATTTGGATGGGACGGACGTGTGTGGAGTCCTCATGTGGCATCACGTCCTCTTGTGCTTCTCGTCGCAAGTGGGAGGAATTTGCGGAGCAATTAGAAATAATTGCGCCTTCTCATGACCATTTCATCCTGTTTGATTTGTTCGGCTGCTCTTCCCTCGTTCCTGGATCAAAAGGCTTATTGCGAACGAGCGACTCCGTATGGAAATGGGAAATGGTAATTGCTCCGTAAAATCCAAGTCTAAATGCCTACCTGTGGACTTACGCCCGCCACACAACAGCCTTCCGAGTCATTATCAAGTCCAGGGAAAGCAACAAACAAGACGAGGCCACGTGAAATCAAATCAGAGGAGCGACAGGCCATAAGCACAATTATCATCCAGCTCCAGGCAAATCAACGTCCCTTCCGGCCCCTCCTCTCTTCCTAATTCCCGGTCCTCATAAAGCCCAGGCTTACTCCGCACTCTACCACCACCTGCTCCTTTCCATAAGGCAAGCTACAGGTCCGCACTTACTCTCATTTTCCCAGCCTTGCACACTTGAAGCAGGTCAGACGAGTCTCTTGTGTTTGTGTTGTGCTCGCAAGAGTTTGGAACATTCCAGCAGCGCTGGTTTTCGGGGAATTGAGGATGACGCAATGGACAAGTGCGAAGCTGAGCTGAAATGGACGGGACTGGAAGGGAAGGAAGGGAAAGTAATGGGAAAGTGGGACAGTGAAGTTGACTGAGATGAGAGTGGCGCGGGTAAAAATATGACGGGAGGAAATGTAATTTCCGGAGGAAGCAATGATTACAATTACACTTAGGCATGGGTTTAATTGGGAGCTCGTCGTCCGTTCGACACTTGGACGGGGAAAGATAACAAGGGAGAGGACGTGGTGAATTAAAGTAAAGAGCACGAAATGTGATTATTCCCTGGGAAGGGAGACACAAGGAGTCAAGAAACAACACGAGCAATTTCCGTGATGAGAGCGAGGAGGAGTGAATTGCGAAGCGCACATGACATTTTTCATGCTCGCATTTCGTCCTCTATTTATGGCAATCAGACTCCTTTATGAGCACCAAAGCTACAATTCCGCATTCTGGTCTCAGCTACTTCCAATCAGCCATAAATTTCACAGGCAAGAGTAACATCCGAATCTCCGCACCACACAACATTTTACTACCTCCTTTCACATATCCCTTTCTCCCACTTTCACCTTCACCTCCTCTCCCCTCCTCTCCCCTCCTTTCTCCTCCAGGTCCGAGTTCCAGAATAAAAATCAGAGGAATCGCGAATCAACTCAACAAATTGCTCATATTGTTCTTCTCCCGCTCCTTGGCCTGTGAACGAAGCTCTTTCTCCCTTGCCTTTGACAAACACCTGAGGAAATCACGACGCTATTCAAACTCCATTTACCTTCCACAATCTTCCAAAGAAGCATTAAATTGCATTTTTTATGAAAACGATCAACTTTTTATTTTCCCTGTCCTTCCCTTTCAATCCACTCAATTCCAATTTGCACCTCCGGTTTATTCCCCTCCAGATAATAAATCCTAGAAAATATTTCACAGCTTCTCCCGCATTACTCCTGCATTTCAAACTGCCATCGAGTTAAATTTCTCCACGCCCCTCACTCCAAGCCAATCTGCGGGGTTCCGTTCCAAGAGAGACTCGTGCGAGGGAAGGAGGGGAGCGTTGGAGACGGACAGGAGGGAGTGGAACGGCTTATTTTTCCAAATTGGCTTCCATTTATAAAGTGGACCTTGTGTGGGGCAGAGTGAAAAAAGGAATTGAGAAAGGGTACAAGTTATTAGCAGCTTTAGCGAAATAAATTGGGCCGTAATATATTATCTGCATTTGGCCTTGTTATTCGCATCGTTGGCTGCGCTGCACTTCCCTTCCGTCCCACGACAGCAAAGCCAGAAAAACGGAAAATCAATACTTGCTATTTACTCCGTAGTTCCTCATCCTCATTCCCAACCAATGTTCTTTACCCCTTTTCGGTTCCGGTCCTGCACCGGTAACCGGTTTCTCCTACTCACACGTCAAACACAACGCGGAGAGAGAAAGTGGGGAGAGTGAAAGTGGAGAAAGTAGGGAGAGTGAAAGTGGAGAAAGTAGGGAAAGTGAAAGTGGAGAAAGTAAGGGTAGAGGAGAAAGTGGAAGGAGAGGTAAGGGAGTGGTAGTTTGAGATACTCGTGAGGATTATTGACATGTGCAAGGTACGGCGTCTCATAGTTCCGTGTCGCACTCTGATTTTTTTTACCACGGCTCGCTTTCTCTCCGCTTTCTCTGTCAATATGTACACGTGGCGTGTGGCTCGTGAAATTGTTCAGGGTTGACAAAGTCACCAGCGATTTGCATTGCTTGACTAACCTTGACTTGCCGAAGCTGGTGAAAGTGAAGGGGGCAACGAGCGAGACGATCCGGATCCGGTCTCGTCTCAAGGGCGTACAGCACTTGACTTCCCATCAACCTTTCAAGGCATTCAGCTCCACGCCGTAACTTACGCCCATCCTAATCTCCGTCTCCTCTCCTCTCTTTTGTCTTAATGGACTTGGCTCCCTCAGCTTCCTACACGAATTTTCATCTTGATTTGGATTTTGAATCGGTCCTCGAAAAGCCCTCGGAAACCATGTCTAGGCTACTTTCATGAGGACGTCGACTTGGGCTTGATCTCTGTCTTTGTCCGTTCTTCCCTTCGTGACCAAGAGTGTGCCAGCGAGTCAAGTAATTATCATAGAAATGAGGGATAAAAATCACATCTGTATTCATCTGCGAAGGTGCGCTCGAGCAACGCACCAAACTATCTCTGTATGCATGCAAATCACATGGAAATCTACACAGTTCCTAGCTGCAAAAGCCACCATCTCCAGTCTGCTTTTATTAACTATTTATGCTCCAACGCAGCTCCTTTCCAAAGTGCTGTCGACTCTTTTGTGCAATGGCAAGGATGTCTTTTATCAGCTTCTAAATTACACTAGCCTCACATGTTTTACAATTTCTGCTGAGTCGTCAACACGGAAGCAAGGAATTCGCGCAAAGCAGAAAACCCACACTTTATTCTGCTGATGTCAACGAGTTGGGAGTAACTAACGTCTAAACCGCACTAATACAAATGCTCTGGGTGAAAGTAAAGGACAAAATCCATCCACTTTTCCAGCTAATCACATTTTCCACATAATAACTGCCCATTGTCACAAGTGCCCAGCTGTATAAGCCCAGGATTTTAGTGGGTATAATTGGAGAAATGAAAAAAGCCTGTATCTTGATAACTGGAGATTTGGGGCGTAGGGGGAAAGTGGAGAGAGAAGGAGCTTTGGTGATGCCTTAAATCGGGAATGGAAACCGGTAATGACTACGCTCCAGAAAAGCCAATTAGGCAGATGCCAATCATTTATGGAAAATCGGTGGGAGAATAATTGGGTGATGAGTGGACGGGGGAAGGTGGCTCATTATCTAACTCCTACTCACAGACCCCCTCAGTGCTCTGCCTGGCAATTCCCGTCTCAACTCTCACCTCAGTCTCACCTCCACCTTCAAACGCACATTGTACATTTTGCGAGTTGACAAGGCGAGGAGTGGAGTTTGGCCCAGTATCGTCTTACCATCCACGACTTTCACCGATTCCACTTCTTACACGCACACACATGACACAGTGCCTTGCATTGCCTCGCATCTCGTTCGCACTGCACCGCACTCGGGCGAACACACGCCACAGAAGCCAACCAAGACGACACGAGAACAAAAATCCTTCCCAACTGCACCCCTGCATCCCAAACTGCATGTCCTCAACTTTCTCCACTTTCTCCAGTCCTCCCTTTTGTCCCAAGTGGATTCAAAACGGCATATCTGAGCTCCATGATTTCACTCTCGGCTTTCACCTCGCTACCTTTCACCTCCACTCCTGCTCCACTTTCTCACGTATAGAAATACTGGACTTATAATGCATCTAATCCGTGTTCGTGACACAGTATCCCTCCACGGATATGTCTATAGCCTTTGTCAAGTTTGAACAAGTGCCCCAGCGAAGGAATCTGCCTAATACTCTTTTACATAATACTTTTGATATGCTCGGAGGAGAAAGCGAGGGAGAAGTGAATCGAGATGATAATTGAGATTGCGAATTTCCTCACCGAGTTCCCCACAAGTTATTCAAGATATGTGGGGAAATTGAAAACTATTGTGTCCCACTCCCATCAACTCCAATCAACGATCAACATTTCATCTTCTTTTTCTTCGTCCTCTCCCACTTTTGATTCCCCACCTTCATCCTCACACACCTCACTTCAATCTCATTTCCCTTCAGCGCCAAATTATTCAACAAATATTATTCCAGCTGAGAGAGAATTGGGTCGTCGGAGTTTCTAAGAGCCCCGCTTCACTTCTAATATCCCCAACACCAACCACAAAGCCAATCCAGCTCCGAAAAGGTAATTACCTTCTTTTCTCTCCTTTTAACATCACTCCAACTCTTTTTCCCTTCCTAGAAAACCGAGCGCCTCCGCCTCAAACCTGATCCCAGAAACCTTGTCAGTGTCCCACCGTCCACCAGTGGACCACAAGACGAAAAATAAGAAATCAACAGACGACGCATTTGCGATTTCATTGTTCTCAATTGAAAAGGTTGGAAGCATCGAGTGGAGACAAAATGGGGCTGACTGAACTGGCGTTCCTTCGCTCATTTCTCACGTGCTACTTGTCGCTCGTCTGCTGCTCATTCGGAATCTGATTGGGAATCCCGTTGCAGTATCGATTCAGAGCAAGTCCAACCGCAAGCACGTTCATCAAGCACTGCTTTCTCCCAACAAGATAACTGCTCGTATAATTTCCGCCTACATACATACAATTACACTCGTCTCTAGAACGTGTCTACTTGAGCCAGGGAAACTCTTCATTCCGCTCAGGCTTCGGGTTTCACGTTGGCTTGGGCCGTGGCAGGAAATGGAGAAGCGAAGCGCGATACTTTTCACTTTACTACAGCGAATTCTCGTGGTAATTGTTCCCCATTTCCAGTGGACGTAGTTCGGAAGAGAAAGTCGGGAACAATGAAATCTCAACGTACAGTCACACAACAACTAAAGAAGGCCGACTAATTGGAGATGTGCCTTATGTTCAGTGAAGCCACGACAATACGAGTACACCCAAGAGAAAGTAATGGGCGCCACAACCAACAATCAAAATCAACTTGTCCATTTCCTAAACTAGCAAACATCACGTCTCACTTTCACCTTCCCTTCCATCTCCGTGTCGTGTCCGAATTCACAAAAAGGCTCCACTCACTTCCATTCCAATTCCAAGTGACAGGAATGTTCAAAAACCATCGCTCGCACACGTGAAACTTTCCTCGGGCGTCCCCAAGGATTGCTAAAGTGAAAATAGTAGGAGGAGGGAAATTCGAATCCCTTGCAGACTGGGCAGTTCACTTTCTATGCTTTTCATCATTTTGTAATTGTTTAGCTTCAATTTAGCTTTAGCTTTAAATTCAGACTTGTTTTAATTCATAACTTTATTGCAATAAATCAAATAGGAAACCTTAAACCGACACATCGGCTTCGAGTTTTCATCGCCAATTCTTTTCTCATCATCATCTTTTCTCGTGGGAATTTTAACTGTTCGTGCCACCGTGCACCCGCACAAGCTCTTGTGTTCCAAAAATTCCCTGCGTCGACTTTCCCACCACATCCTTGTCAATTGTGAACGCATTGAAAGAGGATGCCACGCGAGATTTAAATTAGCAATGAAAATGAAAACATAAAAGCTGTGATTAATTATTGGCTTTGGTGGATATTTCTGCGTGTAAATATTTGCAGAGGGCGAATCGGTCCGGCTGATGCTGATGGAGTGCGAAAGGAGGTTTGAAAGTTTCCCTTGGCTTTCGCACATCTCACGCATCCAATGCACTCAGTGTAATAGTCGCAGTAGGCATTGTTTCCATTGCCATTCCAATGGGAAAGAGACTCGGCTTTTGTTTCGTACACGCGACTACCTGAGAGAGAGTGAAGGCGGAATCCGTTCCACTCTTCCCAACATCACAAGTATCTTTGGAGAAGCTTCAGTTGAGGCATAATTTGATTTGAAAGCGCGATATGAGGATGGAGCAGAGAAGGAAACTGAATTAGAATGCGATTGATTTAATTGGATTTGCGGAGTGTGGCATTGTGATGACTGAATGGATGCTACTCATCAGCCGAATGAAAGCAGAGCCAGGAAATGAATTTCCCGTTGGAGTTGCAGGTGATGCTGCGTTATGGTTTATGAATGGAATTGTTGTTGGACAAAAGATGGGCGCTTACCTTCCACGAGGGCATGAGGAGTCCGTGCGTTGACTCTCCCACCGGCTTCGCTGCGGAACTGGTCGCTCCATAGTTTTGCATGTGTCCACTGAGAATCTTCTGCGTGTAGGAACTCCCCGCCTGGTATGCAGAGCAGCTCAGCTTCATGTTCCGATCTAAACACAAAAACAAACGTCAAATCACAACCAAAGGGAAGCGAGTGCTGGTCCAGATCCCAGCATGAGGTTTTTGAATTTTGAAGGGAAGGGAAAGGAGGAGAGTGGCGTCGTTAGCTCCGGTTAGTTGTGTGCATGAGTAATGTTGAGGACGTTAATGGGCGGCGAGTGAAATATTTGAGCGGTCATTGAGAGCGTTGGCTGGTAAAAGTGGAAGGAATGGAGCCAAGTGCCAGTCGCAGGGAAGCTATTCATTCCACCTCGCGCATTAATTGCTCAGCTCCCTGTCCCATTTCCATTTGAATACCGAGTAAAAAAAGTTGGTATTTGTGGAAGGGATATGAGGAGCGGATAGCGATGAATTTGACTTAGATTTGAATATTGAAATGAGATGCGAAGAGCTGGGGGCGAGAGGGAGACGCGAGCTGCACGGGAATCAATGGGAGGGAGAATTAGAAAAGTGAAAGCGGAGACGGGAAGTGAGCAGAGCCTTTCAATGGCTTATCACCGCGATAAATATTGAGGATGAAAAAGTGGGAGAAAGTCAAGTGGAGCTAATCGGAGGAAACTTTCCCCACATCCCACGTCTCAAGTCCTTTCATTTCCATTTCATGACCAACTCACACGAGTGCCCACGAGGAAAAGTTGAGGGAGGAAGTGGAAGTGCAGGTGGAAGTGGACGAGATGGAGGCGAATCCTGAGACGTTTTGCAACAGATTCCTCGCCTCAGGCCCTCCACACCATCCACACTCGCTTTATTATTCCACACGGACTTTACAAACATTTACATCGCAATCTTCTCTCCCTTCCGGCACTTTCCTCCCTCCACACACTCGCCTTCTAATCCTCCCTCCAGTAGCCTCCGGCCACCAACAACAACAAAACCAGCCCCAGCCAACAACTCATTCCACTCTCTCCCTTCCTCCGAACCAATCTCGCAATCACTCCCAATCATTCACTTCAACTTCCTCTCACAGTCCCAACTCACTCCACTCCTTTCTCACACAACCAACCACAATTCAACCGAATTATTCAATTCATCTTAACCCCGTCCCACAATTTCTTTCCACTCATTCCAATCCTCTGTCACATTTCCCTCACTTGCTTCACTTTTCCAATGCCTCACTCAAGCTATGGCTGTCGTTATAAACAACGATATTTACAGGATCTTTACTAATTAACTCTTTTGTACTTTCTCACATTGATTTTCCACCCGTACTTTACCCGGAAAGGATTTTGCAAATTATTCATCAGTTTTGACATTTGAAATAAGCATAAAAAACTGAATAAAATATGGCAGCGAATCGCTCCCGGGTAAAGATTTCCAAGATTTCCATTGATTTCTGTCCTGTGACTTGGTTCTGTATTAGAAACACATCGCCATGATTGAAACCAAAGACGGGACTGCATCGCCTTGCACTTTTACGTTTACAAATTTCTTGTTGTTCTGGACGGAGTGACAGGGAAGTTAATTGATTCCGCATTCATCAACCTGGACTTTCCCTTGTGGAGCCAACTGTGGCTCGTGTCTGTTGATTTTGGAAGCTACAAACGCCAATTTTGTGCCCAGGAGCGAAAAGATGAAGACGGAGATTTGAGGGTACGCGGGAGTTGGTTTCAGATGGAGATTTGATCCCAAGCATGGGACACTTAAGTTTTGATCTACAATGCCCAGGAAACGGCTCCTGTGTCTCGCAACAGGGTGAGCAAATCACGGGAGGAGATAGGAATGCAATTAATCCCTGCGTCAGCCAATAATTACACTTTTTATGCATTCTCCTTTCACACTTCCCAAACCTCACCTTCCCCTTTCACCGTCCTTTCTCCCGCCCCACAAAATCACTTGAGACCCACGCTTCCATTTCCATTCAATTTCAATCTGCCACTTATTAGCACCACATGCCTCAACCTAATTTCACTTTCAACCCCAACTCCATCGCCGCATTCTCTTCCATATTTCCTCACCACAGTAAATCATACTCAGCAGTAGCGTCTGCAGGGGCAGGCCTTGGCTTACACGCATTTGCAAAAAAACACCTGCACTTTTTCCAATTTCCACTAAAACAGATGCAGCTTTTGAATTTTACAAAACAGATGCAGGGTTTTGAATTTTACAATAAAACAACATACAATACAATAAACAATTTATTTTCAAATAAACAAAAAAGATGCACGTTTTTGAGAAATTGTTTGAAACTTTCTCCGAGATAAGAAGTTGTGTGAGTAAGCCTGGAGGAAAAATATTTCAAGTGGTGCTACAATTGTAAAAAGACTAGCGTGTTGCACAATCGTGGGAATATTTGGTGGCGAATAGCATGGCGGACAATGGAAAGGAGTTAAGCGATGGCTGTTAAAACAAGTGGGCGAGATTCTGGGAATTGGAGTTGAAATATCTCGTGGAAATTCACACTGCAAAAGGTACTATGTGGTTGGTGGTGGTTGGACAGTGCAAATGGTTCTACTTAGAGTTGGGAAGGTGGAAAATGTGGCATGTGGAGGACTGGGTGGATTGTCAAGTGTTTGCGGTGTGTAGCCGCATGTTGAAGCCATTAAATGTACAGCCCTTGAGAAAACCAGAAGCGAAAGCCAGAAGCCAAGTCAATATTGACATGAAAATCAATGTGAGGAAAAAGAGTCAGTTCGGATTTCAAGTCAAACTCAGTCCAACAGCAATTTCACAAGCTTACTTAAGCCAACTTTGGTAAATGGGAAAGGGCCGTATTTCGGAGGACTGGTGAGTGCGGGACAAAGCTGGGCGATGCAATTTTCCTGGGATTGTCTTTCTTTGTGGATTTTCGCGCTCGAGTCCAGCGTGCCTTGAAGTGGGGAGACTAAGGCCGAGGTTTGTGGACGAAATGCGGGGACGAAAAGGGCCAAGGTGAGAAAGCGAGAGAGGCTGAATGCACGGAGGAGATGCTGGAAAGGGATGACATGCAGACAAGACTAGACTACAGATAATTACAGGTACAAAATCAAAAGTGAGTCACATACCGTAAAACTTTTGAAACCCTCCCGCCTCGAATAATTCCATGTCTCTAATTACTCCCGGGACTTTCTCCATTTAACGCCATGTTAAACACCCTGGTGAAAAAGCTCAATTTGTAAATCAATTTAAGATTCAGTCAACAAACATTGCGTCTAAGCCTAAGTAGCTCTAATCAAATACACAGCAATTCATTCCACGCATTTCACTCCCAAGTACACACAACAAACCAAATCTTATTCCTCCTTTCCATTTCCCCGCTTTATCCTCTGCACAACTAATCCCCCGTCAAGCCTTTCCACGTCCAATTCAAACTAAGCTAAACCCTCCCTTCAGCTTCACAAACCATTTTCAAATCCTTCCAATTCCCCTTTTCTAAAATCAAAACTCCCGTCTACTTGGATTTTTAAAAATCTGCCAGAATGTTGAGTTTAATGTACTTGGGAAGTTTAAAAAATGACTAGTGCTGTGCAATTAAATTATGCATGTGTTTGTGGTGGTGAAAGTTGCTGGAGGTTTGAATTGCTACTGCGGTGGGGCGGGAGAGAAAGCAGGTGAAAGAATGACTGGCTGTTGCTTGCTCCAACATCCCGGCTCATGTTCCTCTCCTTGTTTTTACAGCTGAAATAAAAAGCGGAGGAAATTCGGAGGAAATTCGCCTTATTGACCCATAACGTGGGATAACGATAAGAGGCGAGCATAATCTTTATGGATGGCTTTTTATGCGCTTTGATTTCGATTTTAATCGGCCTGCTCGTCCCTGCGGGAAAATCCCAAGAGCTACTTCCAGCACAGTATTGTGCATGTCAAAGTCATCCACTCGCCCTCTGCCTTCTTGGCCTCGTAAAAAAGCGGAGCAAGTGGAAAGGAAAGTGAAGAAATAGCCCATTGAGCATCGTCCACAAGGAAAGCAGCCGGGGCTTGAACTCAACTTGACTCATCTCCCGCTTCACTTTCACGCTCATTCAATTTACTCTCCTCCAAATCTCCTTCTTATCCGCAATCTTCTGTCCTCCCATCTCCACCACCACTCATCAAACTTTAATTTTAACAAGCACCAAACTCAACTATCGTTAACCTCAATTTCCATCCTCAGCATCTCACAAATAAATATCCAAAAATCTCATTTCCCCACCACTCTCGGCGAAGCACAGCACAATTACACCTTCCATGCCAAATCGGGAGCATTGAAAGCGTCGGGAGGCAAGCTGAGAGGAGAAAGCAGATGAAGCTCAGCCGGAAAAAGAAAGGAAGGAGAGTGAGTTTGTCTCGTCGCAGAATAAAAAGTGGAGAGAAGGAAAAGACGACGATTGACGTTGTGTTTGGTCAGTTAGTCCAAAGTTGTGTCCGTGTTAGGTTAGTGATGCCTTGTTGTAAGGTGCGAGTGAAAGTTGTTTCAAGTCCTCGTACTCATGTTTTGCTCGAGTAATCCGCTCCTTCCGTCAACATGCCATGTAGGAAGAGGTTGCGGAGTGGTAATTCGTGTAAAGCAACTCAATGTCTCCATGGAACAAGTCAAGGACAGGACAGGACCTCGAGGAAATCGAGTTAAGTCATGAACAAAGATGTAACGACGGCGTGGGCCAGAAAGGAACGCGGACAGATTCAAATTTCATTTCTCCCAACGCCGTAATTACAGACGCAAGTAGGAACTAGAGGCGCTCACTTTCACCGGAGAAAGCACCGAGTTTGTGTTTGAGTGAGGAAGTTAAGTTGTGGACAAGAGGTTTTA
The DNA here is from genome assembly GCA_036851915.1 of Ptenothrix huangshanensis. Taxonomy (NCBI): domain Eukaryota; kingdom Metazoa; phylum Arthropoda; class Collembola; order Symphypleona; family Dicyrtomidae; genus Ptenothrix; species Ptenothrix huangshanensis. Next base: position 7,764 of record JAAXYX010001937.1, on the reverse strand, counting down.
GGCTTTAAAGGGTTTAGGTGGAATGGAGGGATCTTGGAAGGATTTCCTCCGTCTTGTCATTCGCCTTGTTTTGCATCCGTGCTTGGAAAGGAAATGACTTGTCCACACGACCCACTCATGCACATGGCTAAATAAAAAGGGAGCGAGAGGGAAATTGATTAGAGGAAGCTTCTTAAAGGCTCTGCTCCCACAACACGCGCTTCTCAATCGCCCACTCTCACCAGACGCTCGGTCGTCGTCATGCGAATCTCCTCGCCGTTCGCAGCTTTATATTCCAATCTGATTCTGTCAGTCCGTTCTATTCTTCAATCATGCCCGCGCCATCAAATTCATATTACTCCCAACTCTCGCATGTATAATGCAACCGCAATCTTCCTCCAGCCAAAACTTGCTCCCTTCCAAATCCTCAAGCATCACTCCTGCCACTTCACCACGGATCACTACACCAGCCTCCCAATCTCCACCACACTCGCGTCCTTTTTAAACCGCACTTCAACCCAATCAATTCAACAATGCAATTATCACCGCATTTACGAACGAGCTCCCAGCAAAACGCCGTATCGGAACCTAAACCTGCATTTAACCGTGTAATCCCAACTTGCCTCTAGATTTGCTACTAAAGAGAAAGCCCTTGAAGGATTTTCCATGTTCCCACAGACAGTCCTCTCTGGTTCTCATTGGAAAAGGGGAAATTGCTAAGCAAGTTGTGACTGGGAATTGATTAATTACGCGTAGCCAGTTGCTCAACTGCTTTCCAAAAATTGTTTGTGTGGAAAAGTGCTTTCACCTTTTTCAAGTGGACGCTGAATGTTGTATACAAGGAGCGGAATGACAAGCCTAGGCCTGACGGAATTGAAAGAAATTTTGCTCAGTGCTCCTCGTACTCACAACTTGGAGCACATTCACGTTTCGTCCTTCATTCCTTCCTTCCCCTTCTCCACAACTTTCTCCGCTTTCTCTTGGGACACTGAGTGAGTGCATTGGAAGTCATGGGAAATTGGATCATCTAGCAAGTGAAACTTTGATTTTTGCTCTTACGATTCAAAATTGTTTTGGCATAACTGGCATTCGCTTGTACTTGTAGCGAGTGAGTGATGCACAAATAGGAGAATAATAAAGTGCTTAAGAAGTTAATGCGTGGAGGAAAGTAGAAAGGAGCGGAGGAAGTGTCCGTCTGTCTTGCACTTGTCCTTACGTCCCAGGGGCAGAGTGCGGGAAAGACAGAGTGGAATTGGCGTTATTGATGTGAAGGCCGGGGCGAGACATGGGACGAGACACAAGCAGGCTGCACGGATCAAGAGAGAGGAAAGTCGAGTTTGACAGGAGAAAGCGGTTCGAATCACTCATTCCATGATAATCCAGTGGCTCGGACTGAAGTGGAGGAGAAAGCGCGATTGAGTCTCACACCTCAATCCCAATGCTCTCATCCTTCACCCACAGCGAATTCCCTGACGTTCCCGTGGTCAGCCTCAAACCTCACAGTCCTTCAGGTGGAGCAATGAATCCTTCGAACGGAGTCCACAACAAGCAGATGCTCATGTCCTTCCCTTCCACAACCAACTTTGGCACATGTTCAACGTCTCGTCTGTCGCACCACGGGCTATTAGTAACCTCCCAGCACGTACGCATTATTCAGCTGAGAATTTAGGACGACAGGAGGCGGGATTTCAAGTATTTTGACACTTTTTCAAAATGTCCCAGTGAAAGGTTTTCCCGGGCACAAGATGCAAAGAGTGGGTGTGACCTGTGAATGAAATCTCGTCTCTGCTTCCCAAGCTCCACACCCGAGGCCGGCGGTGAAAGAAAGAAAGCACGTGGTGAAGAGAGAGAGCGACTTGTGAGACTCGATGGGATTGACTGGCCATGAATAATGAAAGGCACTTTACAGCTTTCGCTTCTCACAGTGGAAGCGACAAAGTCAAGTTGGAGAGCGCATACTAATTCGTGGTTGGATTGGAAATTAAGATGACACCTCAAAGGATCCTTGAAGAGAGAGTTGAGGGAGAAAGTTGAAAATGTCCACACGCGGTCCCTTTCCTTCACACCTGCCCTTCCCTCTGCGGATTTGACGGAATCAGATCGGATGACATGATAGCACATCAGCTCAGCCCGTCTCTTAACATTTCCATCTTGGCCTGGCTCTTGCGTGTAATCCCTGAGCCCCTCACGGAGGTCCAAGTGGAACCGCAGCTGGGACTTGAATCAAATCAAAATCTGGAAATAAGTCCACCAGAGTAATGGGCTTTCCTTCAGCCAACTGGATTTCCTTCAGGAGGAGAAAGTAAATGGAAAGTAATGCTCACTTGCACCACAACAAAAGCTCATAAGCTCCTTTCCTCGCATTCCTTTCCTCCCGCGTCCACGCAACTTCCCACTCTCCCTCCCTTTCTCTCACTTTCAACGCCTTGTGACAAGAAGCCAAGGAAGAGACGCGAGCAAATCACATTGACAATTAGAGCTGTAAGTTGCTGGATTACAGTTACGATGTGCGTAGCTGATTATTTTCTCTTCTTTCTCCTCGTCCCACTCTTTCCCTTCCACCCAATCCAGCCCAAAAGTATATGCAAAGACAAGTAAAGCTTTCTCCCTTCGTTCCTTCCACTCGCACTCGTTGTTTTCCAAACTTTGCGGAATTGCGACGGCTTGCGTGCTCGCTTTTGAAATGGCTTTTGAAAAGGGAAAGCAAGTGGAAGGGAAAGTCCAGGGCGAATTAAATCCAATCCAGACCAAGTCAAGTCAATGTAATCAAATCAAGTTTCGCATTTGACTTGCAATTAAGACTGAAGGTTTTTAGATTTGGGGAACGTGAGTGGATTAATGTGGCTATCAGTGCGATTTCCTATCTTTAAGCGCATTATTATCCAATCTTTCTCCATGCCTCAATCTTTTCCCACGCCGTGGTCTAAGCTGAAAGATAAACTTGTTATTTCCCTCTTCAACTTTGTTCGCGTGCAGGTGCGTTTCGGGGTGACCAGAGCGAGGGAAGCAGTGAGTTCAACATTCCAGTCAAATCTCCCCACGTCAGGATTAGCAAAAGTAGATAAAAGCAAGTGAATTAGGATTACGGAGAAAGTCCAAGCAGTGGGAGTAGAATGACTCACGACGTTCACGCAAACTTAATATTCAGATTTACCGATCCACAACTTTTTGTTCACCTTTCCGCGAGCATTCCTTCCTCGATCAGGCACCGTCCTCCTTTCCCTCTAATCAGCTACTTTTTAATCACCTGATTTTTCACTTGCAACTCAAATCACATTCACTCACAATAAACTCGAGTGAAGCGAGGTCCCCATCCGCCTTTCCTAACTCAATTTCAAATCTTCCACCTGCTCAAAACACGTCTTCCGAACAGCAGTCCTTGCATTGTACATTTGGAATGCGGAAAAGTTCAAATTTATTCTTCATATCCAATACAATTGGCAAACTGCAAACCTGCATCTTTTACACAAACATAGCATCGCAAAAATCTTGGTAATTTCTAATACTTTGGCATAAGTTGCGATGGTTGGAAGAAAAGGCTGATATTGGAACGTGACAAAATCTACTTTGGCATATTAATGATGGCTTGGCTGGTAATGAGTTGGGACATCCTACGAAGGTTTATCGTAAAAAAGTAAACTTTGATGTAGGGCGTCGTGTTGTTTTAAATGGTTTTAAAAAGTCCAGAGCCTCTCTCCAAGAGCCTTGCTGTAGTGTAGAACAAGTCTAAAGAATTTTAGAAAAACTAAAATAATTCCACTATGCGTTACAATATTAAAATCAATGGAGTAGTGGATGCTTTGAAATTATTTTATTAAATTCCTAAAGAATTCTAAGTCTGAAGAAAGCAAGAGCATCCTTAAATGCGCCTCGCATTCTTTCCTTCACTTCCATGCCCGTTAACCCTTGCAAATAAATCGTCCAACGATAATTTCTTGTGAATTCAAAAACAGTTTTTCCCTACTTTCTCCGAGCCAATTTCTAGATTAAGTCTCAAGTGCGGAACGCGGTTGGAATTCTTGTGAACTCCGGTCATTAGATTCAGATTTCATGCGGATTATACGAAGAGAATCTTGCTCATTAATTGTCCACACTCACCTGGCCGCTTTTGAGCAGAATGGAATTAGTAATATTTATTTTCTAGCGAGGTACAAAGCGAGAAATGTTTGAATAATGAGAGTTGTAGAGCATTGCGATATTTATAAGACAAGACAATGCGGGCTCATTCCCTCCAACCTCCTTCCAAACCCATCCTCCGGTGCATCATTGCGAGTGAAAGTAGCTTTCTCCGTAGTGTCGGTAGAAAGTAACCATTGGCTACGTGCTCATGTTAGCTTAGCATTCGTGTTAGGAAACATTTGGAAACATAACCACACGGCTCTCTTTTAATGGGCAACGCACAGGGAATTTTGACACGACAACGAGCGAATGCTTTCACTTTTTATTTTGCATTCAGTGCTCTCTTCCTTCACCTTCCATTTCCTCCAACGAGCTTCAATTCTACATCCGAGTCTAGCTCAATCCCAGTCCACATCGTCCCCAGCTCCCCGCACATCCTCATCCTTAAATATACCTTTTCACAAAAACAAAATACAATTTCTAAAAATCATCAAATTCAGCACACAGGTTCAGTGTATCTTTTTCAAAATTAGAATCAGATACTTTCGCATCTGTGTTTTAGAAAACTGTTTTAATTTTTTCGAAAAATCGCATTTTTAAAAAAGAGCCTTTTGAGGAATTCATAATTATCTTTAATTTTGTAAAATCTCAGGTTCTGCTGAATGCCAGAAATAAGTTTTTAAGTTGAATAAAAAATATTTTTAGAAGAGCTGTGCAAAAACTAAATTCGAAAACTAATCAATTTTGAAAAGGATTCTTGTAAGGCTCTTGGCTAGAAGAAAGTGCGTTAAAAACTGCTTTTCTCAAACAGTGATTTAAAGGACTTGGAAATATAAAAATGAACGTTGGATTGGATAAAATGAGGATGAAATTAGGAAAAGTGAAAAATGGATGAAAAACAATTTGGTAAAAGATGGCTTAAGCGGTGTTGTGGATGGTGGTTTGAATTGTGCGGGACCTGCGAGGAGACAGTGATGGTCGCGCGAGTGAGCAAAATGCTGAGGAAAGTGGAGGATGGAAGGGAAATGGGAGGAAAGCTAGAAATGGGGATTATGACACGACACCATGAGACACGACATGATGCGGTAGAAAGTACGGAGTGGAAGCGAGGCTCGGGAGTGGAGGAGGAGAAGGGAACAAGGTGAATTTTTTAGAGAGCGAAGCCTTCCTTGCGTTGGTTGTGTTGGTTGAGTTGCTGTATGGCGTACCTTCCGACTCGGATCCCATGAATTTTAATTCAAATGAGTGCACGAGGCACCAGCCACACCACACCAGACCACAAGCCAGAAAAACCGGGTCCCACAGAAACTCCACTCGGCCCTTCCCCGTGCAGCCAACCAGGCCAGCCACACACCAAGAGTCAAAAGTCCAAGGGAAAGTCAAACTCTGTGTACAAGTCTCCTTTAATCCATGATGAATGTCGGCTCACTTTTTCAAATTTAAACGCCCACCGACAAAAAACCAAAGCGGGCATAGGCAGCCACTTGCTTTCTCCTTTTTATCATTCCATTCCATTTTATTTTATTTCACGTGAACGATGAACGCGCTGATAAACTGTGGCCTTCACCGCACATCATTCCGTGATGGAGAAAGAGGAAAGAAAGGAAAAGTCACACACGATACAATGCCACGAGTGGTGAGTGTGGCGAGATTGTTAAGGGAAAGTTGCGCTGGAACCACCATTGGAATTCTAAGTTGGGTTGGCCGAGATAGAATCTGGAATTATTTCCAGCACAAATTTCCCGCCTCTTATTCTTGTACTGAATAAATTGGGCTAGTCGTTACAGACGGAAATAACCACGAAGGCACCATTTCATCGTCACTTCATTATTTCCTCCGTGCCCTACAATTATTTCCAACTGCGACGAGTTTAACAGTTAATTCTAAATCTCATCTAAATTCATATTTAGTCGCTTCATCTATCACTATCTCCCACTCCTCTGGATCCACGCAGTCCCGCGTACTTTCACCACTCCAACCTAACAGCTGTTCCTCCCTCTCTCCCGCACTCTAATTATAATGCCAAAGCTACCAGAATATTTTGGCAGTAAAAAATTATGCTCTCTCATTTATTTCATATCACGATCACACAAATTCCCAATCAAATCTCTCCGGTGCTGGACAGATGGGAGGTGGAAGGAGGCGGAAGTGGAAAGGAAATCTGCGTGCGTTTTTATGATAATGATAATTCGTGGGGATTAAATTGCCACAACTTAATGCAGAAACATGAATGATTCCGTCTATTTTTACTTTCTCCCTCCCCGCTCCTATCGCTCTGCTCCACATCTTGCTCCTGGAAGTGGAATCTGACGAGGGAGTGAGGGGAAAGCGGAGTGAAAGGGGAAAGGGAGGAGGGTTGTGGGCTCCTGGAGCACACACTTGTCCCATTACCATATTTCCTGAGATTGAAGACAATGTGAGCATTGAAGGAAATAAGAAAAACACAAGCATCAATTTACCGGGTATTTGCTTTTTTCTCACATAGAAAGCTGTGAGCATTTCCATTTATCTTTTCGCCCTGGACCTCCCTTCCAGTGGCCTCGCTCCTTTCTCTTTCTTCATCCTCCCCTTCCTCCTCGTAAACATTCGACTTAATTTCTATCTGTGCTACTTTCTCCGCTGCACCGCCACTTCATAAAAGGAGACAGCAGACTACTGGCTCCGCTTTCACTTTAAAGGTTTATCTGGAAAGTCCTTGGACACAAAGTAAACAGATCTCGGGAAGAAACAGAATCCAAATATAAATAAAAATCCCACATAACAAATCTCTTGAAGCATCAACAAGAAAATAAAATGGAATCCCAACACCCAGTGAATAGTCATGAAAGATTTGTGACCGCCGTCTCGCTTTCATTTCCCTGGCTTTACTTTCTTTCCTTTTCTATCTGCATCTTTCAAATTTCCCTACAAAAGCTCCGTGCACATTCTAAGATAGACAGTGTATTTATGGCCTATTGAATCTTATTATACGACTCCCGTGCTCTGCTTCATATTTCCCATTTATATTACGCTCCACACTTTCTCCTTTTTCCTTCCGCTGGCTCCTTCGGTAGTTGCACGGTACCTGTGCTCAGACCGAGCTTCGCGAGATTACAGTCGTCCAATTAAAATCCTCACAAACTCTCCATCATTATACTTGTACATGGTTCCGAATAAACTAAACAAATAGCAAAGAAAGCATCACCATGAACCCAACGACTCTCACAAATCACACAAGCAATGAGTGCACTGCACCCGCAACACAATCAAACCAAATTGTTCTGCACTTGCAAAAATCCACAAGCCCACACGTGTAATGCTCGCAGTGAAGAAAGTTCAAATTCTCCATTCCTTCGACCTGGTCGTCAACGCTGGGATATCTCAAGTCGGGAATAATATTCGAATCGCTTTGGACTTTCTCTTACACGATTCCCCATTTAGACGTGGAATTCACTTGGAAGAAACGAACGGAACGTGCGGTTAATTTGTCTCGAATGAAATCCTTCAGAATCCCCGCATGTCCCTAAGCCAGCTCTGGTGAAAGTTGAAGTGAAAGTTAGGGGCAGAAGACGCAAGGATAAATAAAGAGAAGGAAGAGAGGGAAAGGACGAGTTGAATCCGTCTGCTAATTTCAGGGCACATTTATTGACCCCATGAATACCTTTAGCCATGCATTTCATTTAATTT
>JAAXYX010001936.1:0-19824 GCA_036851915.1 Ptenothrix huangshanensis | reverse complement strand
TATATATATAATCACATATAGGTAGGTATACCTACATGAATACGCGATTGCATTTTACGATTCATTTAGCCGCCATTTTATGTATATCACACGTTCGAGGATCTGCTGGCATTGCTCGAATTGCACATATGAGCAAAATATGAGCTTACAAAAGTGGTTGAGAGATGTACAGAGTGCAACGTAAAAAGGTACAAAAAACTAAAGTTCGTTCTTTACTTGAAATGGTATCATCCATGATTTGCGATATTTCAATATCTACTATTACCAGAGAATTAGACGCAGATGTACCCACAAGATTGCTTTCTGGAAAAAATCCTTTCCTTAGCAAAAGCGCTGCACAAACAACATTTGCACAGTATGAATCTTGCATATATGTTTACCAATTACCAAATTGTAGCAACCAAACAGAGAAGTGCAAGAGGACGAAATTTCGTCGGCTGTACACCTACATTCAGAGACAGATATAGCGTCGTTGAAGAACCAAAATGTGTTAAACGTGATAGTGGTGATAGGCCCCTAAATCCTAAAGCAGAATGCTAATGCTATTGTTCTGCGATAAGCATTCACTATGCTCAGCACGGGGCCTACTGCGTTTAGCATATTTTGGTTCTTTCGATATATACCTAGGTAGGTATATGAAATAAAGTATTTCTCTCTCTCTCTCTTTCTCTCTATATCGTAAAAACCTTTTCAAAAATGTGTCTAAAGTTTTAACAATGCGTTAAAAAGCTCAGGATATTTACACAATTCCAACGATATCTAAAATTGCGGAGATGAGAAGTCCGTGTGTAAAAACATGTTACCCAACCACAGCTTTACAAGAGCCAATATAGGTTTTAAACGTCAGCATACTTAAAATCTAGTGATAGTGATAATTTCTTGCAGCCTTGCAGTCTACAATAGTTTCATGCCAAAAATATATGAGAAGTATTCATTTATTTTTGCGAAAAATGTCAATGCTAGAACTGAAAGTATTAATGGCTGAATTAAAGGTTATCAATTCGGAATTTTTTCAAGGTTCAAGAAGTTGCTCCACAACATATTTTCACATTCAAAACAAACATAAGTTTGAAGCTAGACGTTGAGATTCTACAATATAACTGACCATAATTAATTAGGTATACTGCATTAATTTAATCAAGCGCAGCACGTATAGTCCTTAATTATGAAGTTAATATTCCCAACCACCCCAAAATAAGTGCAATATATACTATGACTAGGCTTACCTCTCGCTCATTATTTCCAAAGTTAATCATAAGATTCGGCATTGCTCTTAATATAGCCACCAGTGATTGAATTGTGTTGCTATACACAACGGGACGATACTGTTTGAAGTCCTCTGATGTGAATCCGCTCTCGTGAATGATTCTGAAAAACCATATTTAGTCTTTAATATTTCTTTGCATTTCAAGGAATTCGATTAACTTAAATGTTGCTTGTGCTGTTAATCATCATCATAAACTCTTACTGCGAATGATTACAGATTACAGTTAGTGCAGACTGTTTCGCGGTCTAGGAGAGTAAAGGAGGTGAGCTCATACGGCGGGAATGTTTCTCATAATTGCCGATATTTTAGAAAAGGCAATTTTTTTATTATTGGTAACTAAGTAAGTCAACTCAATAATAACAGTTTCGAAATCATCCAAACAGCCGTCTTGAGCTCAAAGTCAAGGAAAAAATGTCTAGCCACCATGAGTCAATAAATCAGTCACGTGAATGACGTAAATGGTGAAAATAGGGTTCACACATTATTTAAATTTAAGACACACATGGTTTAAACCCGTATAAACGGGTCATCAAAATTAGAAATTTCGGTTCAATCTGGCAATCGTTAATTGCATTGCATTTGCTTAAATAGATATCGTGGTTAAGAACCAAAATGAGCTAAGTCCAAGTCCAAAAATTGCTAGAAACAAAATGAGGCATCTTCATGAATTCCTTAAATGTAAAGTGGTAAGTGAAGTATAAGTCCAACTACAACTACACTTCGTTGGACTTGCCTCACTTTACATTTATGAGTACCTATATATTGCCGAACTCCATGGTTGGTAGACAAACGTTTGGTTAAATTAAAGGATTATTTTGACTTCACTTTATCCTTCTAGTTTAAGTATCATTTTGTAGTCATAATTACTAGTTACCTAATAGTTAACATGAAAACGAAGTTATACTTTCTCGTTTAAACTTCGGGACAAAAGTGCAGTCAAAATGAGCCTTAAAAATCATTGTGTCGGATCCATACATACCGCAAATACTTCTACTAAGAGCCCCGGCTATCACAAATATTGAATTCTCTCCCTGGCAGTCGTAACTGAACGCTAAACAAAGAGGTAGGCTATATTTTGAGCCGGCTCTGTATAATATACTGTTGGGTCAGTAATCCATCATAAGATAACTTTCATAAGCCCCATGGCTACTGGGTACGATTGCCAATTACGATTCCGACTACTATCGTAGTTTCAAAAACACTTAGGTAAACTGAAACCCAAAAACGATTTTAATCGTATTCAGCCAGACAGCCATTACAAACTTCGATTATTATCGTATTAAACTTACATTAGCGGTAAACCCGTCCCGCTGTAAAGGCCTTTGTATTGGTGTAGATTTACAATATTGTAATATCACCATGGAAATTGCTATACTTTATTATGTACGATATAATAAAAATTCTACAAAATATTAATTTACAGCAGTACAGCGTCTTTACATGGGGATATCGGAATGGGTTCACCGCTACTGATTTCCCAACTACGACTCAGTCAAATGTTTACTTGCTGTCAACAAATTTTATTGGCCAAACATTTTTTTATTTTCCTAGATTGTTTGGTAGTTTTTTGTGGAATAAAATTTAAATATCAATGTATAATTTGCTGCTCACAAATTATTGTAGACTATTAATATTTTTCCTTCAATTTTACTCGGTAGCCATAGGGTAAGTAAAGCATTAGTTCAAAAGAATGTGCATATGCACTGTAAAACGCACTCAAACTAACTTAAGTTTTTGTCTGTCTTGTCCATTCGAATACGAATATATAAATTCTTTACAAAGTGTTCATACAAAGAAGTGCCCTATTAAATACTTGGTAGTTCATCGAAAAAAATTATGTATGAAGTGTGTACAACAATGATCCCTCCGTTCAGTTTGTACCTTTAAAACCTCGACGTGGACTTATGTACGTGAGCTAAATGGCCAATAGTAATGACACTGATATTAAATTGTAGCTTATAGGGTTTTGTTCTTCCTGGAAGTCAAGATAGCCCTTAAAATCGATCTAACAGAAGATATACATATGATTAATAGTTACTATTTTCCTCCCTTTCAGCCAAACATTTGCTTTGCACCCGCCGTAGTTTTTGCGGGGCACTATTTTTGTAATTGGTACAACTGATGTATTGCATTATGTTGATGTTCTGTTTTGAAACCGAAACCACGGACACATAATTTTAATAACTTTGATCGAAATTAATTTAGTTTTAGAACTATATTGGTAATTCTAAGCCAACCTTCGGCTTTAATTTTTTCACTTCCATTTTCGGGGAAGGCGACTTACCTAACATTTTTTGAATACCTACCCACTCTCGCATAACTTTTTTTCTATACGCAATGAAAGACTGCCAATGTTAAACGGAAATAGACTAACATAGGCTAAAAAGGAAAGGATCAGATTGGCACCCCACTACGTTTGTTGTATTTACAGGATGAGGCATAAGTTCTCGTACACAGTATTTTTGGTATAAAATGAGTTCTATTAATTCAATCGACCTGAAATTTTGTCCACACATTGTCAGACCATCTAGCTACCTACTTACATTAGTTTTGGTATTCAAAATAATCTGCTGTTGTTAAAACACAGGATCGAAATGCAGAGAAAAATTCTTGCTCGCGGCACGCGAGTCACTTGTTTGAAAAACAGCCCACGCTGCGACAAGGAAATTTTTTTAAAGATTCCAAATTTTGGTGACGTTTAGTGTATACAGACGATGGCCTCTAATCGTAATCACACCAAATAGACCAATGGGTTTAGACTGGAGAAGCAGGAGGCCATTCTGGACTACTGATAAAGTTTTGTTTTCAAAAGTGCAGCTTTTTTATGGGCGTTCGTGCACATGCGATCGTGCCTTGCAAGAAGAGTTTTGTATTTTACTATTTTATTTTTGTTTCAGTCTCAGTAAGGAAATGACACATATTTCTTAAAAGCCCTCATTTTAAGGTTCTTGGTAAGAACTTGCTTTGTGGTCGCATGTGTAACATCCATTTCCCTAGCGAGCTGTCTTTCAGAAAGGCGAAGATTTTTTCGAATTCGCTCTCTTACGGTTTTTGTAAATTTTTTGGTACGAACTGATCCCGGACAGTTCGATACACAAAACTAAAACTCCAGGTTTTCTCATTTTTAAAATTTCACCATTACTCTTACCTGGACTGTGTACGGCAATGATGGCCGCAACTTTGATCTATTTTGGCCTGCATGTCGACAACTGAATAAGCAAGGGCTATGACAATTTTTTTCCTTAATTGTCAACATGTTGGCCTTCTCATGCTAGAAGTTTAAGGAATGGGATGAGAAAAGGAATTTTGGCAGACATTCCTTTGGCTGTACCAGAACGTATGCCTCACCCAGTATAATAATAACTTTCACAGAATTTAGAAGACGACACAAGAACAACAAATATTGAAAGGGAATTTATGCCCTGTTTCAACCAACAGTTAATAAATAGCCGACATTTTCACCCGAACCAGTATTTATACAAACTTAATTTTAATACCAAGGCATATTCAATAACGTCATGATACCAACGGGACAGACAACTTACTTCATCTGTTTGACTATGGTGCTCTTCCCTGATTCACCAGCACCTGAAAAAAAGACAGACAATACTTAGGAAACTGTGCATATATACACTTATACAACGCAACAAGAATTCAAAGGTCAGTCTGTATCAAACGTACATAATCCCTAAACAAGGAAGGGTCAGATATTTGGGACCAAAAAGTGGGCAGGGTAAAGTAAGGTCGCCAAATGTAAAAGCTACAGTAAAAATGTTTCCATCCACTTTACGTATTACAGGTCTATATTTAATTATGGCAGGACACACTTAAATGTATTATTTATACACAGGATACAAGCGCTTCACATTGTCCTCATATGCGAGCCCAGGTTTATTATCTGTTAGCCTAACAACCTTATGGCGACTAATGTTCCGACTAATGATCCTAATGTTCCAGAAAATGCGGTTAGGCAAGTTGAAAAGCTGTATTATGTTATTTCATTATTTTTGATTACCTAACAAATGCATTATGCCTAATTGTCTAATTAATGTACCGGTATTCTATATAGTAAATTTTATTATCTACATCTCACCCTTTTTATTATTGAAATCTTCTGCATAAATTTAAATATAAAGTCCCTTGACTTTTAGTGGGACGTATCGACGTATGTGCGGAGCAAATAATTTTCTAAAATAAAGTTGGACGAGTGAAAATGATGAAGGGTGTTTTTGAAGCTGTTTGATACAAATAAAACAATACGCAATGAATTCAAAATTCTGCAGCTACAGTGGGGATTTCATACGAATAACATTAATTCCTGACGACCATACCCTAACTTCAGAACAAAAACACAACCGGTAATTTTTACAGAAAGAGGAAAGTTGCACTTTCTTGCTTCGTGCACCAAGAAATAGAAATAAAGCTCGAATCTAGAGTCTGAGATTTAGTAAAAATAAACAACAACAGGCGGCACAATTAACTGAATTAATATTAATGTAAAATTATTCAATATCAAATAAAATAATCTAGATCTCTCAAAGTCTAAAGTACAGTAGCAACTATACATATACTTATACAAATAGGAACTTAAGTAAAAAACAGCTCACTCAAAAGATGAAAGACAAAAACGGATAGAATTACATAATTAGCAAGCATAGTCCATAATTAAATTCCCTACGACTTGACCCATTGTTCCATCTCCTCATTTTTCAACGATCAAACAATTCTGGCAGCTAGGAAAGTGATACTGAAGTTAAAAACGAAAATATGCACTGAATTTGCTTTACTGCGTACGGGAAAATACAATACTGACTTATGATGAACAATGGCAATAACAAAAGACGGCCGACTTTGTAACTATAATTAAAAGTAGGTATTTTGTTTTCCAAAGGAAATTAAACTTGAAATCAAATGGTGCGATCTTCGCAATATATGCAAGCATGTTCAATGAATACTCATCCTTATCTAATGTATTACCGTTCAATGTCCAATAAGTTCAATTTATTAATTAAGAGAACTACACCAACCGAATATGACGTATAAAATGCCAGAGATAAGATAACGCAATAAGAAAAGCTGAAATGCATCAATGATAGAATATTACCAAATGAATTATACCTACTGACAACAACAGATTCACGGGAGACGTAGACCCTGAGAACAAAATATCCGGAGATAAAGTAAAAGATATGGGTAACAAGAGTTTGGGGAGATAATATCTGTGCTCCTATAATTAAATGAGCTAAATAATGCCATGAAGAACGGAAAAGCGTAATAAATGAAGCGTTTTTCATGTTTCCTTTTTTGTTACTTGCATTGGTAGGACGCAAAATTGGTACAAATATCGCATTTGAACATGTAAAAATTTAACATCCTCTGAAAAATTTCATACTGTTAAGAAAAGACGTTAGACCTTCAACTTTCACCGACGATATGTAATATGTAGCAATCATTTACTGCCGCACACAAACTTACTATTACTAGTCAGTCATCTTCTCTGCATGATAAAAACCTCTGCGTTTTATGAGGACTTCGTGGACAAGTATACATATATACGAAATACAATTTTAATTGCGCAGTAAAACTAATGGGGGTAAATTAACATGTATATAAGTAAGAAAATATTTGCAATTTCTTACCAAGGAGAAGAAGCTTGATATCTTTGGCTGCCTGTATTCCATCCTCTTTTAAATTCCTTTCAATTTGCTTGGACCGGGCTAAAGCGGCCCTTTCTTCGGCTGACATTGCACATCCCATTTTAAGTACTGAATAACAATCACTGGTTCCAACAAGATCAAATATTTACTGTGATGTGCGAATGCTTGGGAGGATGAACAAAGTATGAATTCTTAATTAGCCACAAGTTTAATTGACTGAGGTAAGAGGTAACTTGTTTTTATCAACAACCTATTGAGACAGCTTCCAAGCCATGTCACGAGTACGGGTGAGAAATTTTTAAATTTCCATTAATTATCACAATATTGAAGAAAAGATGATACGAGATCGAATATAAGCAGTTGATATTGGTAACAAAGTTTTATGACTGTTGCATAGATAAGCAAAATTCAGATTTAATTTGTCGCTTTTCTACTCTTGACTGCGACTGCAGAAACAGCAGAGAGTTTGGTTGTGCTTGTGCTGAACAGACTAATTGTCAACCTTTTAGCTGACTTTTAACTTTAACTTACTTCCGTTTCCGTTGCGACAAGACAATAAACACATGAAAGTTATAAACACATTACAGATTCACTAAATCCACAAGTAGAAATAGTTCAACCATCCACGGTTACAATCGTGAAATGATAGACTAAAATTGCCAGGAGTGCCTATTCTAAATGAAATTCCAATAAATTAACCAGTAGAGAAATGGAAAGTAAACAGCTCAGCTTCCTCAATTATAACGCAGTTGAAACGGGATGGCTGGAAATTCTTAACTGGGCGTTATAATCCAAATCAATGTTTAGTTTCTTCAGTGAATGACAAAGGCCACTCCCTTTCTTCCTCTTACAGCACAATATCCTCGACCACACAACCGACAGCGTAATGGTGTTGTGCTCCAACCTTGCACACTTTATGCGAAACGAAGCAGCACTGATCCAGAGCGTTTCGTGAGTGTAGAGCAGAGCGGAGTATTGATACCCGGAAAATAGAAGAAACAAGAACTAGCAGAACTGTACTATAGCTGTAGACAGCTTAACGAGAATAGTCAGAATCGCCGTAGTAATTGGCAACTCACGGAGTTATCTGCTATATGCTGATCGGGTTTCTCGGTTTTTGGTCTTTTCAATTCCGCTAAAGCTTGTTCTTTTATCTATAAATCAAAATAATTTCAAAAAATAAAATATTAAAATTTTGTGAGTTATTTAAAAGGATAAAATCTGTAGTTGTAACTGTTGTAAGTTGTATTGTAACTAGTAGCACAACAACTGCAGGGGCATTTGCACCATTTGCAGTAGGGTTTCGAGAATGGTATTAAAACTAGCTTCTTTGGATGAATGCTAAACAAGCAGGGCAAGGATTGAGGTGTGTTTCAGTTACCTATAGCAACCAAAACTACGAGTTGCGAGCATCTGCCATGCCCGGTTCACAAGCAGTGACGTCATGCCATGGATCGAACATGGTAAGGGGTAGAGAAAAGATCAAAACCATTAGAAAGGCATAAATTCTAAAACGCTAGTGGTAGGAGATCCTTCCCTCTCTTTCCATGGCATCGCACTCATATACCATTTATAACACCATGTGCCTATTCTGTAATCTATTCACATACAGTCGAACCTCGTTACTCGACTCAAAGAATAGCAAGGTAACCTTATAGCTACAATCAACAACCTCGCAACGATTATAAGATATTGCAAGTTTCGTATTTCTTCTATGCTAGCAAATAGTTTGTGCATTATTGTTTCCATAATACATATTTAATAACAGATGATTCACTGTAAAGAATTTTATGCAATCATCTTTTGACTTGAAGGATGGTTTTTTATCGAAGGACCAAAAATCGATTTCTGTCTATCATTGAGTTTTCGTACACTTACCTAAATGCGGTTGCTGATATTATGCTTCAACACGACACTTTTGATTGATGCATCATATTGCTAATAATATAAATTTTTGTACTTCACAACAAAACTAGTGTACCTATACCAATTGTTGATGGAAATTACAACACAATAACAAACAAAGGTAACTATGTAGAGAGAAAGACAACTTTATTCAACAAAATAAACTTGACCCAGGGTCCCAATGCCATTTATGCCAGTGGCGGCATAAATTGGTTTTAAATAGTCATAAATTGACACTCAAAACATAGACATTTTGGCATAAACTGGTATTAAATGAAAATAATGCCTTTAGCATAAAAATTACTGCATTAAAATATTAACTGCTACTAAATAAAAAATACTAAATCACACCGTAGCCACCCATATCTTTTTTAACTCTCATTTTTAATTAATATAATACATAAATATCAGACGACGAAATTGTGTGGGTCATACAGAAAAAAACAAACGAACGCTACGAAAAGTTCCTTTACAGTTCCACGAAAGCGCTAGTAATTATTTGTGACGAGTTTGTAGGTACCACAATTGTATTTTTAATATCAGCATTTACTATTTTCATTTTAATTAGTTACACTTATCGTAAGTGACTTGTATTGCGAATTCTAGGACGCGATATTCGTTTTGTGGATGTAAGCAAGCACAGCTGTGTTTAATGAGGCAGTGTGAACAATTATTTTTTCAAAATAATTAATATTGTATTGCGGCAGTTTAAAAAAACCATGCGACTTAATGCATTAAATGATATAAGCAATTAAAGACTAGTTTCATACAATTACTTCGTCTTTTTATGCATTTTGGTTAATTTGTGTCTATTTATGCCATTTATGTCTATTTCTGCCACTAGTTTTCAATGTCACATTTTTTTAAAAATGCTGGCATAAAAGGGACGACACTGTCCTCCAACGAGGATAGCCTAAAAAGATTCAGTACACGTAACATAACCTTGTTATAACTAATTTCTGGTGATAATAATGATGATACTAATGGTTATAATGCAATATTAACTATTCGATATTGTAGAAAACAAGTGGTGTACACATATCTGAACTGATTTTTTAAGAACAGATGTTACAATATCCTCTATCAGAGATAAAGATAAACCTTGGGATTTCATAAAGTCCTCGAAGAATTTAGTTATAGTCCCTCTAACACAACATCGAATTCCCAATAAAAGCTATGTATATACATAATATGAAACGCGAATGAAAAATAAAATGTTAGTTATTTGAAAACGGGGCCAAAATTATACAGATAATCTAGATATTCATGGTAAACGGCTAGAAACAAGTAACTGATGTAACTTACCTATGTTATGTGTACGCAATGTATATAGGTTTGTACAATTGCTGCAAAATGCACTCAGGCGATACAGAATTGTCTCCTAAACGAAACGATAAAAATAAATTTTCCAGAATAGCTAAACAATATGTGCCTAATAACTAGTTTAAGAAGTGTAATAATTAATAATCTAAACATCACTATAACCCAAAATATAAAACAACAAGATTTTGCAACGTATACTGAGTCTATTCAGGCTAACCTCATTGCAGGATAGTGTCAAGTTTATTTTGTTTAATAAAGTTGTCTATCTCTCTGAAATTGCGAATGACCATACATAATATGCGTTGTTATAATCAGGTTTTACTGTAGTACAAACGCCAACCACCTGAAAATATTGGGCCGGAACGGTTTGGAAGGATTGCCTCTCTGAAGATGGCTCAAGACAGACTTATGGCCGAATATATACAAAATTAAAATTTGGTACCCAAAACCCCCTGACCAAGACCCCCCGATGCACTCCCGATCCTGGAATTCTCTGAAATATGATGCAGGTCAGGTAGCGAAGAAAACTTAATAAGGTAGACACTTCACAATCGCCGAATCCCGTACTTGAACAAATAAATTACGCACCAATCAATACTGCAAATTCCCCGATCTATGGTTTGTGCTGGTGGTACAATGACCTGCTGTATTTTAAAAATGTTCCCTAATTCCATGTTTATCATCGTTGTTGAAGACAAAAAGAAGCCAAACGCATTATATCCCGTACTGAGCATAATGTATGCCAACCCATAGCAATACCATTACCATTCTGTTTAGGGGCCAATAATAGTGCATGACTTGTTTTGCACCATTAACAAAGTTATTTGTTATACATATTCCTACAATTATGGAGGCTGCACAGACAATCAGACAACCCTCATGTAGAATAGAATGGGATTTGGTAAAAAAAAAGTGAACAGTTTACTTACTTAAACGTATCAATCTACCATCAACTACTTTTTATTGGATTTCCTGCTAATGTCTTTTTGATTAACTTCTTTTATCGAGAATTTGACTGAGCGACTACCCACAGATAATAATAAAAAAGTCATATCAAGTGACCCGATCTAATGACGTATGGCGGTATCTTGTGATATACTTGAACATTAAAACTTGAAACGTTAAAAAACTTGAAACATCCCTGTTATAACAGAGTAGCTTAAAGGTATGCAAGCACCTGCATTACGTAAGTAAAGAATTTAACTGACAACATAATGATATTTCAAATATATTAAATGTTACTTGCTATCACATTTCCTTCCCCCAGGGGAAACTTATCGGCTACATTTAGACCTAAATGCATACCTAATTTTATGCATACTATATGCTTATCAGCATATAGTATGCATAAAATTTAATTTAATAAATTTTAACACATGATACTTGCTTCTAACAAAAATATGTTCTGTATACTGAGTCTTTTAAGGCTACCCTCGTTGGAGGACAGTGTCAAGTTTTATCTTAATATTTTAATAAAGTCTGTCTTTCGCTCCAGTACTCAAATCAATATGAAAATTCTAAATCGAAGCTTGAATATCAAATTTTCGAACGTAGAAATGCCATTATTTTTTACCCTGATCTTGGGTGTCTCTAATCGTACAAATCAAAACTCTTCTCTACCCGAGTCTTCGGTGTTCAATACCTTAAAACTCTTCTCTGCCCGACAGTGCTTGGTGTTCGCCTCAAAACTCTTTCTAACTTCTACAGTTTTCGGTATTCTCTACCTCGATTTCCTTCTCTACCCGACAGTTTCGGTGTTTTCTACCTCAATTTCGCTCTCTACACAACTGTCTGTGGTGTTTCCTACCTCCAAACCTCGAAAACCATTCTCTACCAATCACTGTTTTTGCTATTGAGGGTAGAGAAGGAAACTGAAGTAGAGAACACCGAAGATTGCCCGATAGAGACGGATTTCAACGAAAAGGACACCGAAGATCATTACCTACCTTATTTATTGTAACGCATGAAATTTCAGATAATTAAAACAATATTCTTATCTAAATTAAAATTAAATACAATATGGATGAGATTTAAGTAATTGGTTTATACCTACACCATAGGTAGGATCGAGAGGTATATGTATAGTTACAATTAGGTACAACTCAGTTTAAGGGAGTTTGTTTCAAGGTTTATGTTACTGTGTACAAGTGTAAACGACGTTATACCTTATATGCTTATTGCCCGACATAGGTACCTAGAACCTAGTTTTGCTCGTTCATCTCCTATACTGTATATGGGTCCTAAAACCTGGTCTAATATACAAGAAGTGATATTGCTATATTCTACATTTTATCTTAACTTAAAAATCGTTTTAAGTGGAAACACATTAGAGGAAAACCTGAGAAAAAACTGAAAATCGCAACTCTTCTCACCGCTAACATTTGCATTGTATTTCCATGTAGATACAGAGATTCAACTGAGATTTGTTTGAGATTTGCTAAAAACAAATTTCATTTAATCTGTGGAAATAGTTCAAATCTCAAAAATTTGAGATTCTCACTTTTTCGTCAGGTTTCCCCCTATTTTTAAGTCATTAAGGAGGCTACTACAGGCAGAAAACAGTTGTGCTACAGTTGACAGTGGCTTGTTTTTCTCAACAAACGACAATGTACCCATCCTCCCCGATGAACCATTTTTCCGAAGAAGTAATCCTTCTGACTCAACCTGTGCCTTAACTGCAAACTGCTTATCAATAGGGGCTTACAAAAACGGAATACAGACACAGACTTATTGAGTTCACTAAAAGTTGAAAGTGTCCCGGGTCTCCTCATGAGAAAAATTATTCTCAAACACCAAACCATTTACGATTTCCCCGGATAAAATAGAGTCCTATTATTATTAACTGTTTTAAATCATATGATGGATAATACACACAATAGTATTAAATATAAAACGCTTATCAGCACCACTTACCAAAGCGACAAGTCTGTGGATAAGACTTATGAAAGGTAAATCTTTCTGGGCATTCCGGTTTCCGGTACGCTTTTAAAGACGCAAATGTTGTAATTATGTCTGCGGATGGCGGAGTCCGTCAAGTCCGTGTAGTACGGTCATACAATACAAACACGGTTTATAAATGGGGTAAATGTTGATCGTTGGTCGTTATTCCGAGCCGACACTCCCTATTCGCAGCACCGCTGCCACTATTGACAGTCAACAGTTGACAGTGATTACTGATTACGTAGAGTAGCTAATAGACGCAACGTCAAAAACGTGTAGAATTTTTCGGAACAGAAAAGCGGCTGTAATGTGTAACTGGAAGGGGTGGACACGACGGTGACACCCAAAACTTATACTTCTCCTTGCCAGCAAGAAAGTTGGATAGGTATTACTATTAAGTGTAAAAACGGTATTCCAAGTTATGACAGCACTTTAATTTTAAGAAACCAAAACTGATTCAACAAACCCAAGGACGATTCTGGACAAGACTAGGAAATGGATAAAAACAAAAGATGCGATTAATACTCGATAGTTCAAATGGTCACTTTAAAGTTTTATCGCCGTTGTAATTAAACGAAGTTTGAAGTTGCCGTGGAAGGAAAGTGGGAACGGGAATACGAAACTTTTTAACTTAGTTAAAAGTTTGCGGTAATGCGGTAGAAACCTCCTTTTAGCTCGTCAAGTAAATGTGACTATAATGAATAGCAGAGCAAAACGCAGCTCGCAGCCAAGCCAAGGCTCGCCTCTCAGGTTTTCTGCCGCTGCTCGAGTCTCCTAGAACTAGACCAGACTTGCGAAACACTACTACACCCGAAAATAAACGGTCATTCCTAACATCCTACCTGGCTAGACTTGACTTAAAACAATAGTACAATAATACAATTTAGTAATACCAATGTGCCACTAATCCACACCCAGGTGTCCATACCTCATGAAATGAGGGTGTCTCATTTTCCTTCCCTCAGGACATGAGGGTGAGGGGAAGGCGAGGGCAGCGTTTCCAATCTTGATGAGGGTGAGGGGAGGGAGAAATGTTTTGCCTATATACAAACAACATATACAAACCAATATGAGGGTGCCCTCATGCCCTCATTGCCCTCCCCTCTCGACATGACGATGGGAGGGCTAGGTCAATGTTTCCAATGAGAGTGAGAGGAGGGCAAGGGTGAAATGTTTTCGACAGCTTTGCCACCACCACGGACCTTATTTTTTATTATTCCACTTAAAACTTGCACGTGCTTATGGTTAGCAAGTAAAACAGGGCAAACCGATGAATAAGTTACTGGTTAAGGTGAGTATTAACATAGATAACCCAGGTTGGTTAAGGCATTGTAACTACTGAAACGGTCATAAATAAAGTCATGGTGAAGAGAAGGGGGAGGTAAAAATTTGGCCGTAATCTTCAACATTAGAAAAAGTTAAAAATAGTGTGACAGAAGATGAAGGAGTTAAAATCGACCTTTTTAGCGCGATATCATTTATGGCTGCTGCTTATGACTGAAGATATACGGTGGAATCTTCCTGTAGTGACAGCTCTTATAGTGACATTCTTGTTGTAGTGACATTTAAATAGGTCCCGAGCAAAACGCCTATGTAAATGCATAGGAGCTCAATAGCTATAGTGACATTTTTATAATGACATTATTGTTATAATGGCATGATTTTCAATCCCCTTTACACGAAAACCCAACATATTGTATATTATATAGTGACATTCAAAATGTCAATGATGTTTAAGCTCCGGCTTGACCACGTAGAGATTAACTTTTGCATTACTTGGCAAAAAATACGGTATTATTTGTTAGCCGTAACGTAAAGGCTTTTGTTAACAAATGTAAATAAGCTTTATTTTCAAAAACAGTTGAAAAGCAGCAGTGAAAATAAGGCGGCGATTGAATATTCTCAATGGCATTATGGTGCCCATTTTATGCTGACCTTATGTCATTATAGACCTATAGTGAAAATCTTACTTTAGTGACATAAAATGCTCGGCCCTTGCGATGTCACTATAACTAGATTTCACTGTATTTGGATAATGATAATGTTATTAGTGAAATCAACTACCTAAGGATCTTCTTTTACTAATATAAATAACGGCTACGTGAGGTAGAATTGTGTGTACGTATGTCTGAGGTTTTCATTAATTTGACTTCCTACGGTTTTTGAAGACCATGCCCAAACTAGACTAGACGCTCGATGAAGGGAGCAGCTTTGATTCTACCAGCCAGGTTATCATACACAAAACCATTTTTAAATTTCCATTCCGGTATACGAGTGGTGGAGCAGGTTATAGATCTCCCGTACGTTGCTGCCCAGTCAATTCTTAAATAGTAGTCAGTGCCCATGCCCAACTATACATACAAGAACTACGAGTACAACAACGTTTACGAGTACAAAAACCCACTGGTCCAGTGGGTTTTTGTACTCGTAAACGAATGCATGGCGAATGGCGATCAATCATTTCAAGCGTTATTATAATACAATTATAATAATATGAAAGATCAATATAATATGTATCGTTGAGTTCAGAAGTTATATTTTTATATTCAAGTAAGAATGGAAGAGTAGTGGATAACAATTTTATTTTATTATCTCAAGCTTTCGAACTCTTAATTCTTAATTCAATATTAAATTATTATGCCTTGCGGATTTAATTTTGAAAATCAACTTTATAACTTATTTGATGGGGCCACAATTAGGTGCTTTTCCCATACCTAAACTGTATTCAAATTATTTTATTTACCTACATATAATGTGGCATGACGCAAAAGACGAAGTCGATATGCATTCTGCATTTTCAACCTTAGGAAAATTGAATAAAGATGTGAAAATGTTGTAGAAATTGATGCTCTACTATTTTGAATTACGAACTCGCCACTGCCCACAACCCACTAATTTTATTAATTCCATTAAAAATAAGTTCAAATAATTTTTCGTTCGTTCGTTCCGTATTCGTATGGATGGGCATTCCCCGTACTTCGAGTATTGTCGTTGTCCAATATCCGCAATTACTTTTGTACAGAACTACATAAATAGGGCTGCCAGGTGTCCAAGTTTCGCCTGGATTGTCCCGGAATGAGCAGTTGTGTCCCCGGCCCCTGGTGAAGGTCGCCCGGGACGCCAAATGTCCGGAATTGAGACTGACGGATTCAATGCAAATTATGCCATAGCGAATTTACTGTAAGATTGTACACCGTATGTGTATATTATGTATTGCTTTGTTTATAACATGCATTCGTGGAAATTTTCAGGGGATTGCAAACTGTTTGTGGCAAAATACCTAATAGTGTAGTTCTTCACTCATTAAATGTGTCCAATATATGCGATCAGAATGAACTTCATGAAATCGGTTGATCTATTCTTTTAAATTCGCCAAACAAGCAATTTTAATTAATTATGAAAAGTACAGAATCTCAAGTCTCAAGTTGTGTAAGTTGAAAAACAATCTAGCAATAAATATCTACGCAAAACAACATCAAGGAAGCCACCGAGCGAAGCTCGGAATTGTTTACAGTGAAACTTAATAATTTGAACTAATTTGACGGCAGGCTATGATAAGTATTTCTACATTATATTGTTTAGTTACCACAACCGCACCCGTATACCTTCAGGATCTGATTTGATCCTAGGCACGATTCCTAATCCCTTTGCAAAGCTGCACATCCAATGCGAAAAAGATTACAAGTCGCTTAATGTATGAACTCGCGTTTCTTGGAAAATACTAAAATATGGTAAAACTTGGCGCTGCTGTAAACAAAATTTAACCAAAGAAATCAGTTACTACTTATAACTGTAAAATAAATTCATGAAATTAAGAAACCAGCACACACTTTCCTTGTACTCCGCTAACGATCGGTTTTTAGCTGATCGTTAGCCTTCCACTTCCCCCCTCCACGCAGTACGTAATTAGGTTCCGTAGCAAAGCTCTCTCGGAGGACATAGCCACCTCGATAACTAGAAATAATATCATTTCTGACATAATTTTCAAAAATATCGAAACTTAATCGGACCAGGCCAGACCATACTTCACGGTTCGACCATTTATGAAAAAAATACTCATAAAAATTACAAAGACTAAAAAATTCGGTTTTAAGCTATTAGTATAATTACTTGAATTTCTGATACCCATATCCGATTCACATAAAAACCCTTAAATAGTCGTTTGAAAATCTAGTTTGTAGTTTTTTGAATATTTTGGAGTGTAATTTTTGAGTTTATCAATTTTTTGAACCATCTGGTCCGAAATCGTATGCTCTGGTCTGGTCCGTGGCTTATTTATGTTGGATCCACTGAAAAGTATAAAAGATTTGTTCCCAGCGAGAAAATCCAGAGGATTAGAGGTAGGACTTTGAGCGTCACAATTAAAAGTGTTTTGAACGTTGCCCATTTACCCATTAATATTCCAAAAATACCAAAAAAGGAAGTCAGATTGATCTGTTGCAGTCGCCATTGGAATCCACTGTAAGGGATTATAAAGTGTATTCAAAAATCCAAACGGTGCTACTGGACTTCAATGAAAATGTAAACAATCTCACTATAGATCTCACTTCACTCGAGGCTACCTAAAGACGGCCGAGTGGACCGAGCAACCGTCCAGATGCCTTGACTCATATCATTGCGATTTTGGGTTTCGAAAGAATTCGAATTTTTCTGAATTGCTTCGCAAAACTAATTTTATTATTTTGAGTTGACAAATACCAACTTTTATCAGGAAATTGCGCTATTAAAGTCGACCTTTTATTGCTACTATCTCATTTCTTTTGCATTCGGATTCGGATGGACCCATCTCTTATCCTTGTCCTGCCACCTTGGATCCTCATACCACAACTCAATACATTGAACAATAAACATTGATTTTTCGACGAGGAATCAATTCAACGTTATTACAGTAGTAAGCATAATAATAATTTACGATGGTGATTTGCATTGGGAACATTAATATACTATATTGAAAATTGGCAATCTATGTATGACAGTAGCATCCAAAAACTTTTATAATGAATATTTATTATATATACGGTAACTGAGTTTAAGGAAATTCGTAATCATTTTCAGCTATTATTTCTGTATCGAAAACGACTTGTTATCAGTTTACAGCGAAAAGTTTTTTTCGCTTAATTAGAGACTAATAGGCTTGGTTTCGTTCTTAGTTGTACTCGTCAGTATGAGCATAAGCAGAAATGGAGCCGACAAAATTCAAAGCTCCGAATTGGGCATCTTTCAAAAATTAAATGAGAAACAAGTCGGAACTTAACTCGTCCTCGCTAAGTGACCAACACATTATTTTCTGAAGACTACTGTCCCAAAGCATTTCATTTCAAGCATCTCATTCTAGTTTCTAGTATCTCTAAGATAAAAACATTTACAACTAGATTTCTTCCAAAAAGGCATCTGCATCTTAAGATTAAGATGTAATTCTTTTTGTATGCAGCTGTCTGATGACTTTTTGGACGGAAGTCAGATCCATAATAGATGTCTTATTTTAGATATATAGATATAGATGCACCTTAAATGACGAGGCCGTGATTAAGATTTTGACTTTTAGATATCCTTTTTTCATTTTTAAGATTTTTGTTCTGACATTGTAGTTACCATGCCTGTAGCCCACTCCTATGCGATATGGTAGTTGTGCGATAAAATATATAAATGAGTGCAGCAGAACGCTTTTAGGTACATTCTACCCGTCATTCCACATTCAACCTATATACAACATTCAAAACCTGTATTGAGAACAGAGCGGCGGGTCAATCTGTATAGTATGAACTCCGTTCCACCCTTGGATGTCCTTCACAATAATAAATTATAGTTCGCTTTCATTTCGTTGCTATATAGTCTTTTGAAATTCCAAAAAAATTCCAAAAATTGGTATCCATGTCAATTTGCTTTGTCCGGAGTCCACTATTCCGTTTTAACCCCAAATTTTGCTCAATAAGGAATCAGTGCTCAAAAGAACTACTAAATGTCACCAAATATTTTTTTCTGTAATGCCGCAAATATCTATATTTAAAGTTCAAAATATTTTGGAATTCGAACTAAGCATTCGGTACCCACAAATTTTTAAATGTATTTTTTTAACATCACGTTAATGGCAAAAAGCAGAATATGTGCTGGCAGTGCTCTCGGCCATTTTTGACGAAAATTTTCAAAATCTACAAAACTATAGTTTTTTGTACAAAAAAGAAACCTCTTTTAGAAACATTCACCGAATTTTTTTTGAATTCCCAAATTCCGCAGCTACAGCCATTCAAATGAACGCGTCAAAAAGTCTATTCCTCATATTTATTTAATTGCAACAGGCGAATACTCGCTGCCTCGTGCAATTTGCAATAAAGTCCCATTACTCATAGACTCATAGCTCATCATTTGATATGTAGGTACATAGAATTCGTCTAGTGCGGCCGAGTTAATTTTTTAGAACTACGACTACTGATACTATCGTACATTTTATTTTTATGTGTACCTTCTAGTAATATCAAATGTGCAGACGTTTTTTATTTTAAAATTATATTAAAATTACCCCCCCAAAAAAATTTCTACTCACAGATGAGCACATACGAACAAATGTACAGTGCATGCATTGAACGTGCGCCTATGTTATTACATATACGTACATATGCATAGGCTGAATCCAAAGTTTAATATGTGCTGATCTTTTAGTAGAAATTTGTTTGGGGGGGGGGGTAATTTTAATTTAATTGAGTAGTATAAACATGTATCGACTTGTTATAGCCG
>JAAXYX010001935.1:0-19825 GCA_036851915.1 Ptenothrix huangshanensis | reverse complement strand
GTACTTACAGAGATAATATTGGTATTATTTTCCTGTACAAAGGTTACCCACAAGATGTTCTATGCTACGGCTTTATTTTCCAAAGTAAACAATAAATAATTCAGCATGCGTATCTGCAGGGCTTAGAAAAAAATCAATCTTGATTATGAAAGGGACTACAAATACGTTTGGAAACTTGCACGTAAGTAGAATATGTTGCTATTTCTGTGCATATTTTTACATGCCTATGTAAAACGATTTATTATACCATAAAAGAAGCAAACATGACTTGTATTCTTTTAGCTTCTGATGATCAACTTCTTAACGAAGCTCAAATCTTTAGCTTTGTTACGAAACCGAGATTCATGAAAATTATGAAGGATCCACATTGTATCAACTTCATAAATATGACAATTGAACCTCTTTGTAAGTGATCCTCGATGATGAAGTGGAGATTGACTTACCTACTTAAACTGTAGCTAAGTACCATACATATACATAGATAGCAATAGCGAAGCAGCTGCCTACTAGAAATAAAGTGAAACCAAACCAAGGTACAATCCACTTTATATTACCTACATAGGTATACAAACAGGGACTTATCGGTATCCTGTAAAAACGAAAATGATGATTACTTCTCGATTTTTTTTGGTGGATAGAGCCTAAACTTAATAAAGTGTGTTGCGCTGGAATGAATGAATGAATGAAATGAATCTGTTTCTGTTTCTATGAGCCGTAGAATAACCTTGTTACGTGTCTGACTTGATGCCAAAGTCAAGTGAAGTGAAGTGAAGACACTGAAGACGAAGACGCCAATCCATGCCAAGTCGGAGGATCGTTGAGCGACGCAACGGCGACGGCGACGGCAAAGGCAACGGCAACGGCACGACAGTAGAGGCCAAGTTGGAGGAGGCAAAAAGAAAAATGATTGTGTGTTGCTGAAGTCTGAGTTTGAAGAAGACGAGGAGAATGCAATTTCATACGCCCCACTACTAGGTAATATATAATACATCTAATCGCAAGGATACTAAAAGAGTAAGAAGGAATCCACTCACTCATTCTCATTCCCAGTCACTATTACTACAACTATGAGCATAAAAGATTCCTAGACCTAGAGGTAGGTACATAAAAAGTATAACATCTCCGTAATTACAGGTACAAGGGACGATACGAGTATGATAGGATAGGATATGATACGATATATGATATGTCTGTGGAACTTAGTCAGAAACTCATCGTCCTAAGAATTGCAATTCTGAGTGTATAGAGACTCATACTCACATTCATCGTTGATGAGATATATGAATTCCTCTCCTCATCCTCACACTCACAATCTAGACTTGACAAGTACAGGGGCTCAGATCCAATCTTTAATCCAAGAATCCAAGCACAACACAACGTGTGGATTCATAATAGTGTGCATTGTATTGCATTGTATTGTGTTGTATTGTGCTGCAGTTGCAGAACATTAGCATCAAGCAAAAAATCCAGCTATGTACAAAGTATTAAGGAGAGTTGGTTGTTTGTTGGTCGTTGCTGGTAGTTGAGACTGGATGTTGATGCAGGTGGGTTTGTTGTTTTGTGGTTCTCTTCTCAGTGCAAGTATGGAAGTTTCAAAGTTTCGATGCAATACAAGAATTCAATTAGACACTTGATTGTTAAGTTTGTGTTGAGGCTACGCATTTTGTATCCGGACTCAGAATTTTGTAACCAACAAGAAGAGTCAAACCACCAGCACCAGCCAACGAACCAACGCAACGAGAACTACCCAACATCAGCAGTACCATGAGCACTAGCATTCAGGAGGATCAGTCACCAGTGTGTGTCACACAGACACATTCTATTTGTTCTTGGTCTTCAATGAACTCACTCATGCACTTTTTTGGCCGTTGATCTTTAACTGCAGACATTGCTTCAACGTTAGTCAACGTTTTTTGACTCTTCCTGGTAAACTTGAGTCTTCGTTGTTTGTTGTCTTCGGCGATGCTTCAGTCTTCAAAATCGGTTAGAATTGCTGCTACAGTTGTTACAATTTAGAACTAAATCTCGTTTCGGGGATGGGAGACCAATATTAATCCAAACCATCCATCAGGATTCCAAGACCTATTGAAGATCAAATCCTCATCCGCTTCGATTGGAACAGTACAGTTGACAATGACTTCCATTTCTAAGACGGTTCTAACAAAAACAAACGGAATAAATACAGATACATACATCCCACACAGTTTTGTTGGTATTCTTACAATTATTGCAGTGACTGATTTCGAATTCGTTCATGTGATCAATCAGACGGTGTAAAAAAAGTGTGATACTTACAACTTTACCTGCATCTAACTATAAGTAAAGTTACCAACAACAAATCACCAGTGACAAGTATTTAGCACCAGAGAACATCTACGTCTAGACTGTGACTTGAACTTACGGTACATAGTATCATCCAGCCATCATCAAAAAAAGTAAAGTTAACCTGTGTTTTTATTTTTTTGCATGCTTGATAGATAGTGATAACAATTAAGTGAAGGAATAAGTGACATTGCATGCAGTATGTCACCATGAGTTCAACACCGGGTGTAGTATCAGAGTTCGTCATTCGTAATCGTATAGTTGTTGTCGTAGTTATAGTCGAGTTCTTTGTTTACTACGAGGAAATCATGCAGCTAAACATGCCTATCGTATTACATTACAATGTACAGTCCAATGGTTAAAACAGTACCCGAATACAAAATACATATACAAACCATGAATGCACACAGTAATTACAGATTACGAAACGTATCGTTACAGTCAGTCAGTCAGTTAGTTAGTTTCTGTAGGCAATAGTTAGTAGTGGTAGTTCTTCTGATCATGATTCAATGTTAAAACTAGGATAGATAAAAAAGTTGTTTCTGGTGTTCTTCTGTTTACGTCCACATCCAACATCTGACTCTGACTCTGACATCGCTATCTTGGTTTCAAAAACATTATTTACAACGTGAACAAACGGGTGTTTCAACTTTGCTTTTGATTAGTTTTAACATTCAATATTTCAGCATTTTGATTTTCTATATAGACTTGTGACCTTAAGATAGGTAGTTCACAGTTGCGAGGATAATTATTGTTTCAATTTGAATAAACCCTTACTGCTCGTTTACCCTGTGCCCTGGTTGGTGCATGAAGTTATTTCAAGTCACAAGTTTATGCATGTAATACTTAATACCGATATGCCTTCACCCCACTATCTGTGCTTACATATTTTGTATTAATAGTTAAGTTTGAAAAAACGATTTCTAAAATGGAATCTACTGGATTGTGTGATTTTGGGTCGGTTTAATTCTGTGGGAGGAATGGAATGTTGATGCGATAAATAATACTGAAATACATAATTAATTAGAATTAATTCGCTGAAGTGTAATTCACTTGTAGTTGTCACATTTATTGTCGTTCGCACTACCTACGCGTAGGAAATCAGAGCAGATCGTGAAAGTAAGTTTCCAAATTCCAACAAATTCCTAATGTAATATTAATATTAGGCGTATATAAAAATCGTACTTGGAACTTGGAACATTATCCTTGGTAAGTTGGTGTTACGTTGGCAGTTGCGTCTTGCATTAGTACCTTCCGCTATCTTCCTCGTCCTCATGTACTTTTTTAGACTTACTGAACCCAACATGTGTAGGTTTACAATTTGCCGTTTGTAATGTACCATTTCACAATTTACCATTCGCAATTTGTCATTTGCAATTTTTTATTCTGATTTCATGCATACTACTACGTGGGAGGGAAGTGTGTGTGTCCTTGACCAATTTCAATTTCAAAGATAAGTTCACAGATAGATTAATGCCTAAAGTTGAATCTCATCCCTGGATCTTTCTCTTTCTTATACAGCAATCCCCTTTCTTCCAATTATACATGAGGCCTTAAACTATTCTTAACGTTTTCTTGGGACCAACTTCGGTGTTCAGAGCGCATTATGTATACTTATGTATAATTATACACACTCCGACTAAAAACTTAGGTACCAAACCATCATTCTACATTTCTAATGTTAGCCTATAATCATATAAATAGGTAGTCGAAGTCAGTCAGAATTCGCTAATATAGCCATAGCCACCCACAGTTTTTGAGACAGACGAAATATAGCACAAAATTTATTTGTTTTGTCAAAGTCTAATCATAATGTGAACTGACGCGATTCTTATGTAATCTGATTCAGAAGCGGAATAGGGTGTGTGGCTCCGCGTGTCTGGGAATCTGATCTTCCTGTTTATTTATAAATCCTTTCCATAAATATCTCTCGGATCAATTCAATAAGACATACATAATTACATAGAATCTATACATAGAATGAAAACATTTGAATGAAATTATTCAAATGTTTCGAGTTTCAAGCAATGCTGCAACGCAACGGCACTTGCAATATCGAATGCGACCCTATCTATTTCCAAGTACCTAGTAACTATACACATTACCTTTTCGGTCAAATCTCCATTGCCACCGCTTATGTATTCCCTTAACGAGCAAAGTTACACAAACACGAGTTCTAAAGCAAATGTTTTAAGCGTAATTATGGGCTTCCCTATGTGAACTTGAAAGCACATTATCTTTTACATTAGCATAAGTAATACCATTAACGTTTTGCAAATAATGTTCCTTCCTGCCATGACTTGGCCTAGTGGTGGCTAATAGCTACTATTATGTGTATGAGCATACATCCAGACGATGTACGGTCAGTGATAAGTAACCTTTTACTTAGGTACTAGTAGATGACAGACGGTATGCACATATAATAGGGAAGAGTAACCTGAACAAGATTTACTAATTCGTTGATATAGTTGTTGATCAGTATGGCACGCAAATTGTCTGTGACAGGTAAAGGGAAACAGAAGGGAAGAGAGGATGGAACTAATAATCGTAAGTGGATCAACCGTGATTACTCCTCGCTGATTGTGATTAAATAGAATTGCAGTATGTGGTCAGGATCTCGAGAGAGATGGACGGATTCAGAACTAGAGAGCTAAACAGAGAACATAATGGCGATTATGTTCGCAATATAATGCTAAATATTTTGAATCACCGTCTAGCAGTGGGGAACAGTAATGTACTGATAACATACAATAGTAAGTCGTGGCTATATGGCAATTGATAATGGGTACGGGTACAGTACAGTACAGTACAGTGATGACTGTTCCTACTGCTGGTAGCCGCCGATCAAACGAATATGTAAAGGGTATATTGTTGAAGGTAAAAACGCAGGTATGTATCGAATCTTAATGCTATAGATAAAGATCAACAAGCGAATTACGAATTAGAGGCTTAAATGCATGGACAGTCCTATGATGACAGTATACACACTGTCGCCGTCACCGTGTCATCGTCATCGTCAGTCCTCCTGAATTGAATGAGATGAGATGGCAAAAGTAGAAAACTCGACTTGAAATTTCAATATGCTTTGTTGGTTGTCCACGTCGATTAATTTTGATCGGATGAACAGCCGTCTTGTATCTATGAAAATATACACACACATTAATTTCTAAGCATATCTAGGTAAATACTACATTGAATAATACTGTATAGTATAAGTATACCTACTGCGCTCTGGCTCTACTCTACACCTACTGTCACCGTCGCCGTCAGTGTAATGAAGGTAAGCATAGCTTACTCACGATTAGATAGGCAGACATACAACAACTTTGACTGCTACAATGGCAATGGCATGATTGTGGTTATGGCTGAACACTATAAGAATTGAGATTGAGATTTGAGATCAACTTAAATGGAGACACGTTTCATGGGTCACGAAATGCCGATTTAATTCTATTTGCTTTTAATCATGATTTAAGTCCTCATGTTATATGGTGTTGTGTTGTCTTTACCATGTTTCCCATTTGCGACTCTGGGATTCCTTTCAATTTACTCATACGTATTATTCGTATATTACTATTTATTTTCGAGTGTGCTTCAGTGGACCTATACATAGAAATGCCTGCGATGAGTGAAGGTGTATGTAATTACATGCAGCATCAAACTGTGACCGTCCTTTTTACTTTTATAATATTGATGCTGAAGTATATTTAATGATGGGTGATAGGATTTAAACGGATGGACATGGAAAATGTGTCAGACAGTCTATAGTCATCTTTAATGTGGTTTTTATGGTTTGATTTTGGTTTTGTTTTTGACTCCTTACTTTTGGGCTTTGACTAAAGGCAGAATTAAGGTATGTGGGTATATTCGTAAAAGGTATTTAGGTACCTTTGGAGACCTATCTTTTGCATGTATACTGTATAAATGGCACAGATATCTTAACATCTGATTTAATGCATTTTACACCGTCATTATTTTTCTTGGTTAAGTACCCCATGACATGACGTGAAGCTTATATTGCAGTTTGTCAATAAGTTATTATTTTCAATTTAAAATTACATTTATTATTATCAAAGACTTGGCTTTGCTAACTATGGTATGACATGATTGTAATTGTTTCGTATTGAAAAGTCAAGAATCAATGACAAATGAATTAAGATGATTTTTGAGACATTCGAATAAAGTCAATTGAAAGAAATGTCTATGCATAGGTAGTTAAGTAGTTAGTAGTTCATCGTAGTTCGTAAATGGTTCTTTTAGAAATAGGAAAGTCTTTGTTTCATTCACTAATTTTCGTGATAGTCCAAATGTGATAAAGAAAGGAATAGTTAAGTGTATACAAGAGACGCGAACACTTTCTTGGGGATTAAAACTGAAACAGATACCAGGCCCCGTACATATATATCTATTGTCAAAATGAAATTACTTGACTTGTTAAATTACTTTTGATTTGTTTGTTGAAGGCGTAGGTATACACAGAGAACAAGACGGCAAAGGCACAGGTAAAGTTTAATTGCTGCTCGTCCCCGTCAAATTCCTGCAATTACAGCAATTACAAAAATATAATAAGGCTGTTATGTTGGTTAGAGCCTGTAATTCGTAAAGGCATTTGAGATTTTAAGATTTAGTGATGGATGCCAATCTTTGCAGTTTCAAATACCTAAGCAAATCAAGTACCTGCATTTACAAGTAATGACTATGTAATTATTACATTCTCATTTTTTAATCCACAGATCCTTAATTTCTCATGATATGCGATAATAATTAAATGTGAGATGTGAGACTTGATTTAACGAACGTTTAATATGTAAAGTGCCATATAATATCAGGTCTTATGAACAGGTGCTGGCTGTATGTTCTACTCTTGTGCTGGTGTTGGTACTGGCGCTAATGTATAGAATGCAAATAAGAAGCACCCTGCTGTCTAGAAAATCCTAAAAAGGAGGAAAATCTTTAATCTTTACTTTTGTTTTGCACATCCTTACCCTAATCCGTGTACAACTGATAATGATTAAGGAAAATCGTGTTTCATTTGAACAATTACCCCATGCATACCTACACCTGCCTAGGTAATAATGATAATAACCTTGCTCTTGCATTAATTAATCATCTTTGTTAAACTTAAACTTTACCACGCAACGTTGGACGTAACAATAACAACGTTTTGACCTTAATTTGAAACGTATGTAAATTAGCATCGACAAACCATAACTCCAACCATGTTAAGAAGCGATAGCGATTTTTTTCCATTCATCATCTACCATCTACCATGTACCATTTACCATTCACAATCACAATCACAATTCACTATTTACTCAATACGAGAAACCGAGACTGGCTTGACGAGCCGTGAAATGATCTAATGAATGAATGAATTTTCAAATAAGTAAAATACAGTAATTAGAAGCTTCAACGTTGTCCTATTTAATTACATTGTTGTAATGTAATGATGATGACGTTGACGATGATTTGAAAAAGGAAGGAAGGTCGTGTTCAGTCTGTCTTGAACTGACTTGACTTGGCTCGGCTCGGCTCGGCTCGGCTTGGCCTGTCCTGTCCTCATGTCCTGTCTCTGACTTTTTACTTTACGACTCACTATGTTTTTTGTTTGTTCCTCTTTCCTCTATACAAGGCGCTCATTATTTATTTGGCAATCAACATTTTGAATACGATTAACGCTAGAGTTCATTATAATACCAATTCTAATTTCTCAGTAATACGCATTTAACTTTCAGTATTTAAATAATAAATATTGTAATGACCGATAAAAACATGTATGTACCTACGTAGGTACGCTTTCGAAGCCGATACACAATTACAATTTATAATTATCAACATCCACCACCTACGGCAGGATTAACTTCAAACGAACCTACTAAGTCGTTTATTGAACGTAGTATTTCAATGTTCAAAATAAAAATCTGACGCACATAGCGCCAATTTCGAACTGTCTTCGCCTCTTCGCCACTGAAACACTGAAAGTTGATTTGATTGTCTAGTGGAAAGTGGAATTAAAAGGATTTTGCAGTTGCTTTGATTAATCACCCATAAATTTGTTTTTACACCCTAAAATTAAGCTCCTTATTCTTCGTATTTATACTAACTGTGACAAGACCTGTAGTTAAAGTAGTTGGTTATACACGTATTTGTTGTGGTAGATGGTGGATCTCAAAGCTATAATTATAGACAAAATAGAAGTTGATGCTGATTCTGATTATGAATATGTAGCTGACTGACTGTGTACTCCTGCTACGCATTTAAGATTGTATCAATAATGGAGCTTCGTAAGTGTAATTAAAATCGCAAAATACGAACACGCGAAAATGAAAATACCATATTTAGCGCGAGAGAATCTTAACATTATCCGGTGAGTGTGTCCGTGTCCTGCCCCTTTGCATTTCACATTTCATTTCCATTTCAAATATGGCCTACTAATGACTAAATAAATGCATGTAGATTTATATATTGGTTTAGTGTGGTTGGTGGTTTGGCTTGGCTTTGACTTGGCAAAATGGCAATGCAAGGCAAGACAAGGTATTTGTATTCGATTCATAACCATATTTAGTCATGAAAAATGAAAAACCAAGTATTTATCTTCAATCTTGTCAGCCTTCTTTCGTTTTCGTCTTTCTGTTTAGAGCTGTTCGTTGTTCTCATTCGTATGTTCTGTGTTCATACATAGTGGTACGTATCCGTAGCTTGGCCTGACTGTGAGTTTTTGAAGACTTTGATCTCGACACGAAAACGGAATGCCGGGAATGGCAACACACGACTCGGTACACAACTATAATACGGAGTATAGAGATACACATCCTCACAAATATGTAATAAGCTGAGCTAGCCTTCCTGTCTCTATGAGTACTAACGTAAGTTAGTAAATAAATAAATAGCTAGGTAACTTGCTGCGTGTAATGATAATGTAACTTGTAATACGAACGTAATGCCAGATGCCATTGCAATCATCACATATGAATGCCTATTTTACTTCATCAACTTTTCAATTTTGGCAATCCAATAGCTTCTGACTCTGACTCTGACATGACTGGCTTGGTTTGACTTGACTTGGCTTCGGATTATAGATCTGCAGATTTAGCTTCCACACTATTCATACTCGTACAGTTCTTCCTATTCACTATTTGTCAATAGTGGACTAGACACGTAAGCCAGAACTAGACATATTCAATATGTTAGGTATATACAACGGTGATTGTATATTTGCAGTTTGTGTTCATGCATGTATACGCAAATCCTTTCTCTTTATGTCAAAACAAGCTAAAGCCAAAGCCAAGGGAAGGTACCGTGCAAAAAGCCTGAATGAGAATGAGACTAGAGGAATTTATAATAATCTTTTGAAATTCCTGGCAACACTTGCCTTGTCTTATTATCACTGATATCAAATATGAACATGGTATATTTTTCATTCAAATTTTATGCTACTTTCTTGAATTTCAATAGAGAATTCAGTTCCTAATTCCGCACAGAAAATCATGAGCTCCTGAATGTCTGAATGTCGATGTAGTCGATGGATTCTTTTCTTGCATACATAGTCAATTCATCCTTTTCGATTCTCGCGTTCAAATGTTTGCTAATTCGAAAGTTGTTGGGGTTTGACACTTCCTCGTTACTTCCAACAGGTAAAGTTGGTGGCAAAGTTTTGACAAATCTCAATTGAATTATAGGATTTCCTCATCCTACTTGATGTTGCGTTGCGTGTCGCGTGTGTCTCGTGTTATAATGTAGCTGTTGGTCAGCATTCAAAAATTCCCATACAAACAATATATTTCAAGTTTTATATCCTTTGTGGCGGAGAGTTGCGACGCGACTATGGGATCTTGTAGTCTGTAAGCGTGCACTGTTGCACGTATACTGTTAGTATAAGTGTGTTTTTCCTATTTATAATCTGTGTAAAATGACATGTGTACACAAGAAATGAAATTGAGTAGGTAAATTCAAATAGTACACGTATAAAAACAAAGTAGCACTTGAACGGGGAAATGAATGGTGAGTTTTATCTGCCAATCTTAAAATTTTATGCTCTGATCTATTTATTCAAATCAACCATTTGAGTATTTTGAGTGGTTTTTCTAGCTGTGCGCAAAAAAAACTTGAGAATATGGGTGCGGGATTAGCATTAGTAAAATGGGTGATCAATTTGCGTGCAAATCGAAGTTAGAAGTATGTGTTCCCACCAAGTACAAGTCATGCTGAGAGTATGTTTCACACGGAAGGTTGAAGTGGCTACTTTATTTACAGTTATGCATGAGCATGTAATAATTATCATTAGCCATTAGTTGGTTAGGGTTAGGTGGCATTTACGTAGGAGAGGCTTACTCTGGGCTTAAATGGTATTAGGAATTTACAATAAAAACAGTATGTAGCTTCTCAGCAAGAATTCCCTCGTGACGTAAACAGTAGTTTCAGTTGTCTTTTAATTTAACATTTTGATGCTTGATAATTATTTTATATAACATTTTATGCTTTTGCTTTATCGGACAAAGGCATTTAGAGTTGAGTTGGAGGATAGCAATACTTCAATATTTCGCATTACATTTTTTCGCTGCTGTCATATGAAGTTTGATTGGGACAGCGATTGGTATTTCTGGATTAGCCGGTTTTAAGCTGAGTTAAGCTCATAGTAGCTGATATTAATGGCATTTTTTTATAATCCACAAAATACCTCAAATGACAAATAAGCAGTTCCGCAATAGAAGGGTAGGTAGTATTGTGATGGTGTTAGTGTTATCTTTTATCTGGTGCTAGATTTCATATAAAGTAATCAGGACATAGGCTCTGACGTTGACGTTGACAGTGTCTTGAACTGTACTAGTTACAAGTGACTACAGTTCATGGACGGTATAGTTTCTTTGAATGAGAAAATTCTGCCTGATAGTCCCGGCGATTTAATAAATGTGGCGTAAAACCTACATGAACTTATCGCACTATCAATGACTATCCATAAAAATAATCTCAAGTCACTTTATCCGCCTGTCCAAATTCACCATAATTCACATAAATTAAAAAAATAATTATCAGGAATGACTTCTCCATTTGCATTAGCGTTCCGGCTCCAATACGGCTGTAAAACTACTTGTGGGTCTCCTCAGAGAAAAAAATTGTTTACTTTTCATGCCACGAATCTGCAATAAAAATTGAAATGAATCTTTATCCTAATGCTCCTTTGG
Organism: Ptenothrix huangshanensis; assembly: GCA_036851915.1. Lineage (NCBI taxonomy): Eukaryota > Metazoa > Arthropoda > Collembola > Symphypleona > Dicyrtomidae > Ptenothrix > Ptenothrix huangshanensis. The sequence continues at coordinate 8,321 of JAAXYX010001935.1, read as the reverse complement.
TCATTTTCATTTGCATTATTACTTCGTTCTAGTTCAGTTTCAGTCATTTGTTAAGCCAATCGTGCCTCTTTGTATTAATTATGGATCTTAGCAATGGAAATTTATACTTTCTGTTAGACTTACTAGACAAGGAAGAGTGTCGTGATTCTGATTATGAGTATACCTACAAGCCTAAAGATATTATGTAATTTATGTATATACCTACCCATACTTATAAATACCTTCCGCTTTAGCACAATAATTATAGCAATGGAAAAGCGATAAATTGATAACTAATTATAGACAATTTTGATGTCTACTCTATCCAAATTTGTATTTACATTGAAATTATTGCTTTTTTAATTATATAGGACTCCCATCGATCTAGCTTTGCTCCTGTTTGACTCCCATTCCTTGCCATGAATGAGCACTAATTACCATTAATAACTCATAATTAATGACTGTTCTTGATATGGAACGACGGAACATGAACACCATTCTGGCACAATTCAAATCGTCCTCTCCTCCCAATTTATCCTCATTTTTTATCATGTGCAATAACAAAAAATCCAAAGCAATTTCATACCAAATTGCTCACTCTCTCATGTAATACTTTGTTCTTGTTTGGCTTCAAAAACCCATTCAGGTTGCGAATTGGGAATTTATTTAATGAGAATTTATTAAACTTGATAGTCTCAAGTTGAAGGGAGGGAGCTTGGGATTAGAATATAAATTAATGTTGGGCACAGACATAAATAGAACAGCTGGCGCCTATTGAGACATACCCACCTTTTCTCCGAGATTTAATTCAATAGGAGCAGACATTCGTATCGTAAATCGTAGTCTCGGTCGGCATTCCCGGTGATGCTACAACACCTTTTGCCTTTTAATGTAAAAGTGCCTGCTGTCTGTGTAGGTATGTGTGTATGTAATTATATAAATACCATAAAAGCTTGCCAATATATTGCAACATGGATACAAATAATTATTTGGATTGGATTGGATTGGATAGGATAGCAATAGTAATTTATATTGTCAAGTGTTTTCATAAAATCAACATTAATAGTGAACTGGTGTAAACTGGAACTAGCGTATGGAATAAAATACGGTAGATTACCTACATATATGCATCTAAATGGTCACATGTCTATGTCTACAGTTTATTAGGGTTTTCAGACAAAGCATCCATTTACGTTTGCATTACTTTGTAGTTTGTATAACTGGAAGTATTAACGACCAATAAATATATGTGTAGTAAATACAGCCGCATTAAGTACTGGGAGCAGTTGGAAAAAGCTGTAGAGCTGAAGCATATAATTACGCGTACATACATCAGTAAAGATCTATCATCTTTGTCTTGTCTAATTTTAATGTTCGAGCCCATCCAAAACCAAAGTGGAGAGGGAATACTCGTTTAAAATCCCAAACCCAAATCCAATGCTCCATCCATGCATAAAATGAGAAATGAAAAATCAAACCTTGTTCTTGTTATGCTTGGCAGCCGTTCATAATCGTTATCCTTATCATTATCATCATTATCATTATCACAGATATGTATTTACGTGGTTTCCTTTGTTGACATTGTATCTGTGTAGACTTTAAGTGGGTATTATATACGACGCATCTCCAGTCTTCGGCTTCGGCTTTGTGTCAACGTGCATGACTCTATGCAATAACGTTTTCTGCGACAACCGAACTAACTGCCATAGTCATAGCCATAGCAATAATAATAGCAATGTGTTTAGGAGTCGCAAGCGTCGATAGCAATGCGCATAACATATCATTCGTATAATGGTGGAAGTCTTGAAAGGATGCATGTACTAATATTAAAATTAACCTCTCAAAATGTGGCATTATCATTCTTATCATGATATCTCGTACAGCACGTAAAACAAGGCAAGGCAACGATACGCATCCTCGTGGGTAGGTATATATATGTATTGTAATTATAGTAACAGTAATATCCCCACCGGTATCAGTAACCTTATCCTTAGTCAGTAGTGAGTAGATTATGTGAACAAGCTATTTATATACGAGTGCATATTATGCATGTAGATAAATAGGTATGATGGTATTGAAATCCAACTATACAATAAAGTACAGCCTCTTATAGCTGTCATAATCGGTGGTTAATAACGCCTAAGCATGACATGAGAAGGTAGGCATCTATCATTCAGACAATTCAGAGTATAATGCCAATGCTGAGCCCTTCGGATTGGCATTATTTAACTTGGCCAAATTAATTTGCTTGAAACGAATACAATTATATGATCATACAAACACAGGATTTTTCTCATTTGATGACGTACTCCTAGATAAATCTGTATTTAGTATTCAGTTTCTGTTTCTGTGTAGTCTCTCCCTGATGCCACACAGATTCGAGTAGGCAATACTAATGTAGAGGTATCTCCCCTCGAAAGGAAAGCACACCACCGCCAACGCTGTCGTTGTCATCATATATTTTTGAGTGGCAAGCTAATTATGTATGTTGGTTTTAAGTGTTGGCGTTGAAGCCAAGTCCCGGCCATATCGCACCAAACTACCGTACCGTAGTACCGTCACCGTCACCGCCGCCGTGAAAACCTGGAGGTGTGTTTGTGTTTTCGTATGAAATCCAAACTTGTGATTCATTCGTATAGTTACGTTGAAACAGTCGCAGAGTCAAATAAAGTAATCTGATTAGACTTGTTATTGAACTTTTCGGTATTGCTTTGCTGCGTAATAGTTTCCAAATTGTGATTTTCACACGAGACGAGTGATTTTGAAACTCTCGATGCGATTTGTTTCGATTTCGACATCATTCCTGTGGTGCATTCAAAGCTAGGCAATCAGGAAGAGCAAGGACTAGTGGCAACTGGTACTACTTGATTGTTGGTCGATCATACTCCACGAAATTGATTTGATATAATTTTTTGCTACTGAAGTCACTTATACGATCGTAATCGAGTAAGTGAAAACAGGGAATATCAGCGTCGTTATCGTTTTTCTGGGTAATGTTTATTATCTATCAGCTGATATTAGATCATTCAGCTGATATTCTGATCGTTTTAATATTGAATCCATATGGGATGCATTAGTCATTTATGAGTTGGTAGTGTTTGTACTGCAAGCGTCATTAGTAATCGTAAAAATTAGGTACTCTTGCAACTTGAAAAGTATCATCGATAGTGTTGTAGTTGGTGTATACGAACCTCATTGAACTTTATGGGAAAAAATATTTAGAAGCTCTGTTCCCTCTGCTAATTTCTTTCTGTGTGAGAAATTATTTGAATTATTATTTAATTAGATAATTAATTGTAACTGAGTGTGGTCAGGTTTAGAATACATTGTTGTAAACGAACGTGTCAGAATGAAATGTGTTTCAAAACTATTGCTGTTCAATAGCACAGTTGTTCAGATGTGTATGAAATAGTGCTATGGTTCTGTAATGATAAATAATTATAGACTTGCTCAGTGAACTCAAATAATAATTATTCTCTTTCTTTATCGTGTCATAGGTCAACCCATTCGACACCCACGTAGAACGAGAACGAGAAGCAAAACTGCATGGAGGACATTGCTGAAAACACTTGTAGACTCCGTTACTGCGAATACATACAAGAAAACTACAAGCTCCCATCATCATTATCCTCTATTTAAATAATCATTGTTTTGGAAATTTTGGACCTAATACGCAAGAATAAAATTACGATTTACAGTTAAAACTTTAGGAAATTGAACAATCGTGGATATCTACTGTTACTGCGTGCACAAGAAAACAGACAATTTCTTCGATGAAAGTAGAATAAACTTCTTGTGACTGAAGAAAGTGTGGGGAATAAACCATATATATATACATTGTTATAATGGTAACGTGAAGTTTTGTGCCAGTATTTGAAATACAGAGTTTAAAAACAAATAATTTGATACATTGGTAATAATAGATCACCTTGAACTTGGACCTGTAACTGTGACTGTGCGTGGTGATTGTTAAGATCACTCAATTCCTCAAAAGCCTGTTGTCGAATTTAAATTAGAAATTCAAAATGAGTGTGATAGAAAAACTTGAGAATTACTGGCGTGGAGTTTGTGACCCTCGCTTCACAACGAACCATCCAAGTCACAAACATATTAATAATAATGCGTTGAATGGGAAATTCGACCGTGCCAGCCGCCGATGTCAAAGTTCATTGAATATTCATACACATGTTCATCCACACAGCAAACATAATTCGTTACAAAGGAAACTAAGCACGACTGCACTTCAGCATCCACATCACAATCACTCTCACATTCAAAATCACCATCTAAATCAAGTCGTTAATGGAAATGGTAATGGTAATTTAAACTTACCTTGCCGCCTCTGTGATGAACATCATGGGAAGTTGTCTACATTGACGTTGACGAATCAGAACCGGAAGCTGAATTCGACACAGAGTCTAACTATCCAGCCACTTCCCAGTCCCAACCCCAGCTATCACGGTCCTGGGTCTGGAATCAGAAGTCAAGAAGCCATGATCATTAATGGACGTGCATCGGGGAAATTTGTTAAGCGGCACAACTCAGAGTAATTTCAATTTTCAATTTACAATTTACACAATCATAATTTTAAAGTCATATATTTTTATCCTTTTTTAATTGGCATTGAATAGTAAGTTAGTGTACTCGTATATTTTCATATTCATTCATATATATACCTATATATTACACAACATTAACATTTATTAAGACTTCCTTCAAAAGAACAAAGAGAGTACCTGTTGAATTTATAATTACAGATTAGGGAAATGTTATATAATAACACAAGTCAAATAAACCAAGCATTAAAATAATTTCTGTTCAGTAACTCACAAAACCCTGCAACTAATTTACAGTCAGTTATACATGTAGTGTTGCGTCACTCGGGCTCCACGTTAAATTAGCTAATAATCGTTACCTCCTGGAGGTTACGGGCTTCAAACTTGAAACGCTCTTGGCTGCCAATTAACTAGAAACTGTGAAACTATTAAAAATGACATTAGTCGCTTATTTACTATGCTGTTTCAAACGTCAACTGTAACACCAGAATGCCAAACTAGAATCCAAAGTCAAAGAAATCCCTTTGCTCTCACAATTAACCAACGCTCCATGTGTAAAGTACAAATTGCTAATTTGAATCTCACAGTTTGTTAACAAAGTTGTGTTAATTCCGTAAATGGTAAGTGGTGGTGGTGGTTCGTGGTGGTAAATCACAAAGAAAGGAAAAAGGACTATTAGGGAAAACAATAAGTACTTACGATTAGAGGGCATGTCTACCTCTGTAGGTACATATATATATGCTAAAAAGTAAAATCAAAGTGATCAAAGTGCCACGGTCTACTGAACGATAATCTTCCCACAAGTAAAGTTGGCAGTAGGTAATGTATAGAGAAGTTTATAAGACTTCCGTTTAGATTTGAGAGCAGATGAGGACTACATATTGGTATTGTACATGTACTCAAGTAATAGTATACAATTACTCATAGAGTGTGAAGCGGGTCGAAAGCCTTCCCCATGCTAGATGACCTTCACACTTGAGAATTCCTTGTCAGATGCTGAGCCGTTGAATGTTGAGAGTGTAACGTAGGTAATGTAATTGTTTCAATCGATCAAATTTGAATTCTAATTCTTTTATGTCTTTGCTTTGTGAAGAGGCAGAAGCACTGATGCAGTCTATTGCCTATTTGTCTTAAATTGTTGAATTGAAGAATATAAAGAGTACCTATACTTAGGTTGTGGAACATCCACCGCTTCAGTGGCAATAAGGGGCGGAACCCCTTTGACAAAAACAAAGAGTAAAATTAGTGCAAAAAGACAAAATGAATACATGCTGTGTAGATACCTACTTAGGTATTTATCCCTTATTTGAACAGGGCCAGAGTCAGTGTCAGATCGAAACCACCAGAACCAGAACCAGCTTCAACCCTAGCACAGGATAAAAAAAATTAACTAGCTACACAACGACAAGCTCATTATTTACGCAGGTGTAGCAAGACACATGGAGTGATACAAGCTACATAAAATACAAGAGGTAATTTAAAGAGGTGATTTTATTGTTCGCAAAGCTCTATTTTATGGTCATATGAGGATGCGAGAACAGATGATGATATGCTCCATGATGGTTCTTCATCCGCAGCCAACATCTAAGTGACTAATAGTCAAATAAATGAGTGACAATGAGAATACTGTGTGTGTAGAGAAGCTTGATAGAGAGATTGTGTGTGGGTGAATCTGACTTTAACTTGTTCCATGGCACTTTCAACTTCAACTTACCTACCTATACATAGACTTGCATTAATGACTTTCTTCAATTCCCCTGTCCTGAGGGCTGTGACTTATTATGATAAATTAATGTTGCACTTTGCACAGTACGAATACGAATCTCTTGGATAGACACGAGTTCAAGTAGCGTTCTTTCTTGAGTATCGAATATCCTTGCGTGAATATTAGCAATCTAACCGCTAACCACCACTACCAGAGACCAGAAGTACCACCAATTACTACTAGTGGCTAGGCTAAGAGATATCCAAATTTAATAGAATATTATATTACTGTAAATACCGTAAATACATTGCATAGGCTGCAGCATAGAATAATTAAGTATGCCCCTCAGAGGGAGGCGAATTCTATGTATTTTTCGTTTTCATTTTGGTATATAGATATATTCAGTAGTAAACACATAACAGTAAAAGTAAAAAGAAGTTTATGGAAATCTTGAATGTTGGACTTGGATTTGGATTTGGATTGCGATTGCGATAGGATTAGTAGATGCTTAAACGCCCTTGCCTTGTTGGTCTGTTCCGTTGTACGATTATAGCAATTATTGTTGTGAAAATTGTATTTCATTGCCATGTAAGGCTTTTCATTTTGCTTTTACATTTTGTTTTAGTATGTGTAGTACGAGCAACTTGATATTTATATAGCCATTAATATTTCCATTAATATTTTATAAATACTATTCTCGCGTATCTTCTCTCATTGTGTCCATTTTAATGGCGCCGAAAAAACTTTTATATTTTAGTTGTCTTGTTTGAAGTCTGTACAGGTAAGGTATTAAATATAGTATATATGCTTTATGCATTTTATATTTGTATAATTGTGTAAATAGGATAGGATGGGATAACTTAGATATTCATTTATATAAACATTATTATGCCTCCGAGTTTGTAGGCTAACTTCATGGATAATATTATAAGGAAGTTTACAAATCGTTATCGTAATCGTGGTATCGTAAGGATTTGTAAGTAAAGTAGTAAAGTGAGGTATGGCATGGCGTGGTATGGTGTGGTATGGTGCTGGTACTGATATAGATAGCTTATAATTATTCCCTCTAATGAGTCCTTTTTGGTCAGGCAACATTTTAATGAGGTTGAATCGTTTACACTAAACAGGTAGGAGCTCGTGGCTTATGCTTTACTTGCTTTACTTTAGTTTACTTTTTGGTTTGATTTTGTGATGCCTGTCACAACTTCTAACTTTTGCAAGTGATTTATGGTCACTTAATCTGTCTCCCCAATTCTTCCAACTCCAACCAACCATCCAACCTCTCATAATCAAAATCTTCCTGATTTCCATCAAAAGTTAAAACTAACTATAGTAATATATGTAGTGCTTTTTAGAAACTACTTGGATTTCAAACCCTCGAAACTTGAGAAAGTCAAAGTGAGAATAACAATATCATAAAGTTTTGAAAAGTGCAAGCGTTACCATTTTATTGTTTTTGCTCTTGTTCTTGGTTTGTTCTGGTCGCTGTAGGATGTTATTCCTGACTGAGATCTAAACTTAAATGTCTGTTTAAGTTAGAAGGTAGTACGGAACGAGTAAAATTGCAACTTATGTGGTACGATCGAAAGAAAGGAAAATTATAAATTGGTATCATTATAGGATTTTTGTGTGGATTGAAATTGTTGTGGATCATCATTTCGGAATTGTGTCTATTGTGTTTAATTTAATTGTGGCTAAGTATTTTTCATCTTTTGAATTGCAGTGGAAAATTCTGTGAGAGAGATGACCTCCTCATTGAGGCATTAGAAGATAGAAAAAGTACGTGCCCAAATCCTGATGTCAACCATCCTGATCCTTATGAGTCCGTGAAGGTAAGAATTTTTGCGAATAATAATATTATTCACCTCTAGTTATTCATTACTTTTACTTTTAATTCGGTTTAGTTTAATCTCCGGATGTAGCTAATTTATGAAAACAAAAATCCGGTTGTAACTTAACTTTAGTGTTATATGGAATTATTATGACGAGCTGTTTCAAGTGTTTTAAGAATTGTTTTGAAATGTCGTCATTTCCCACGGGAACATTTGGTACTAAATACAAGAGAATTCATCTTTGTTGTT
>JAAXYX010001934.1:0-19831 GCA_036851915.1 Ptenothrix huangshanensis | reverse complement strand
ATTTTCGAAATTCGAAATAGTTTGGCGGCAAAGTGACTTTGAAAATGTTTTGTTATGGATTTTGGTTGGTTTGGGTGATGTGGGTGATGAGGGTGATATGGCGGATTTTTTGACTGCTATCAGACAAGAGGACAGAGGACAAGACCAAGGCAAGCGGGTGAAAGCAGGGCAGTGGCAGGCACCATTGTCTTTAAAAAAAGTAAAAGCAGACCTCAAAAAGTTAAAAAATAAATTAATACATTTAATTATCTAAAGACGTGATTCATTGTTTCAGTGCAGGATTGTTGGAAGCTTCACAATACCCTTCCCCTCCTTGTTCTTAAAGATTCCCTACGGATCATCTATAAAAGCTACATATTTTCATTCGTGGTACAGTGAACTGAGTGAACAGTCAAATAGAGATTTGTTTTCTTAATTTAATTTTTGATGCTAACTGCTGCTGACTAGCTTCGATTGACAATCAATAATGCTTAAAAATTAATGTTGAATGTTGGTTGGTTTACGAATACCGGTTTGTATTCGTTTCTACCATCTTGAATTCCGCACTTTGACCTTCAGTTTGAAAGAACGACTTCTTGTCCCATCAGATCACCGACTCCCTGACCTAGTGCTACAGCACTTGCATAGATCTGTTAAAGATACCAATAGTAAACAAACCTACAAAAACAATAAGATGGGAATCCAAGGGCTTTTACCCTTTCTAAAAAAAGCATCGAAAAATACTCATGCGAAGCACTACAAAGGTCAGACTGCAGCTGTGGACGGTTTGGGTTGGCTGCATAAAGGTGCCTTCGGTTGCGCAGTTAAACTGGGTATGGGAGAAGACACTAACGCCTATGTAGTCTACTGTATGAAGTACGTCAACGTGCTGCTCGCAAATGGTATCAAACCTGTTATTGTATTTGATGGAAGATCCCTTCCGTCCAAAGAAATTACGAATAAGAAGAGACGAGAGTAAGTACTGTTTTGTATAATAATTACATAGGTAATCATATTACGAGCATTTAACTCCTTTGGTTTCTATTATAATGCTTTATTGTATGACAAATGACAGGATAAGGAAAGAAAATCGGAAGAAAGCCCAAGACTGCGTTAGAAGAGGAGAGATGAAGGGTTCGTGGGAGTATTTTGTGAAAAGTATTGAGATCACGCATCAAATGATTCATAAGTTTATTGAAGCTCTGAGGGAACTTCATATCGACTACATTGTTGCTCCCTACGAGGCTGATGCACAAATGGCTTATTTGGCCCGCAATGGATTTGTCGATCTGGTTATAACAGAGGATTCTGATTTGACTCTCTTTGGATGTCCCAGGGTATCATAAAAAAGATATTTTAAAATTTGATCACATGCTATACGGTCTTTTATTATGCTGCAGTACAGATATGATTTTTATGTTTCAAGCTTTTATTTTTCAATTCATATTTTATTTTATTTTCTAGATTTTATTCAAGCTTAAGATGGATGGGAGCTGTGTTTTATTCGAACAGTCTAAAATCTATTTATGCATGGATACTCCTGCGGCCAAATTTCAGTTTGAAAGATTCCGACAAATGAGTATACTCTCGGGCTGTGACTACCTAGAGTCTTTGCCTGGTATCGGACTGGGCAAGGCGAAGAAAGTCATCAATTCCATGATCTCACCTGATATTAAGCAGGTAAACAGAGGCAACTTTTTCGCACATATTATGATTCCAGATACAGTATAATTACTAGTTTTTATATTTGTCTCTACTTTGTATGTACGTGCGCGACAGTCAGTTTAATTTCAAATATTAATCCAATTAAATTGAATTTGTTTGATAAAGGCTATACAGTCGATTCCATCGACGCTAAACATGAGTATCGAAATTCCGGATGATTACATCGAGGAGTTTATCAAAGCAGAAAACACATTTTTGTATCAGTTAGTCTTCGATCCTTTAAAGAGGAAGGTCGTGCCACTGAATCCGTACCTCATCAACGTGGACCCGGAACAAATGCCTTACGCAGGAGCGTATGATTTAAAAGACGACGAATATTTTGCCATGGCCCTAGGAAGCATTGACACAAAAACTCTAAAAGAAGTTGACAAATTCATTCTCAACAAGGTTACCTTCAAGTCACTATAGTTATAGGCATTATTGCAAAATCAAATTATTGAAATTATAACCATCTTTTGTAATTATTTGCTTTAGGGCTACACTGATAATGTGAAGAGCATATGGTCCAAATGCAAGCAATCAGCCATTTCTATATCTACCCCCAAAAATTGTATCAAGAGTTTAAAGAAAGGAACTACTCCCTCTTCTACTAAAGGCCTCACAGCAAGTGTGTCTCTGAAGAATTTGGGTATGCGAAAACGACCTCTAGATGTCGACGAAGACAAGATGGATAACCCAACTGTGGATGTAATCGACACTGAGTTACTGGCGCTCTATGTAGAAGAAGGCCAAGGCCAAGATCAAGACGAAACTAGTGTCCAACAAAAGTTGATCAAATATGAAGAAAACGAAGAAGACCAGAACGATCTGCAGTCGAAATCAAAGAGGATGAAAAGGACAGTGTCAGTGGAACCAATGTCTGCCGGCTGGTCTTCAACATCATTGAGTTTGAGAAGCAGCGACACTTATGGTATGCGCACTACCCGAAATTCTATCAATTCATCAGCCCCCACCACTGCAGATGTGAATTCTGAATCCGTTGAGAAACCTTCAGGAAAATTAAGACGGGCGTCAATCTCAGATCCCGAAGAAGAATTCAGTGAAATAGCAAAATCGCCTAGAAAATCGTTAAAGAAAAGAGAAAATCCTTTTGCAAAAGGTAAATCTCCTGATATTGGACTTCGAGCTAGAGCCAAGATAACAGGCATTTTGAAATCATTAAGTCCTCCAAGTCCTCTCAAAAGTCCAATGAAAGACAGCAACTTCTCGCATCTACTGGAAAATCAGCAACCGAATGTGTACGTGGATTTGGAGCGGTTTGACGATGATCAGGATCAGGAGAATAAAATTAAGAAGGATGATGATCAACAACCAATTTGTTTGGTGGAGAAGAACTTCGTTTATGATTGTGATGACAAATTAATTGTGAAGAGCCAGTAAGTTGAGCAGCGTTCCGTTCTGTTAATATGGGGAATGAATACAGGCTGAAATTGAATTAGTATCGCAATTTTAAGGTAGTATTTATTTTGTATATTTTTGCTGTTCAAAAAGGTACTTTAGACCGCAGAAGGCGGAAGTGGAAGAAAAGATAAGGAGCGAAAGTATTGTTAGATCGGGATCGAATGACCACGAAGACGTGAACACTGATTCCGTAAGTAATTACACATTTTTCACATTGTTTATCTTGGTATACGGGTCACACTATATCGTAATTTAAATGCTTTGGCATGAATTTCAATTTAACAACCACTTTCTTCTGTGTGAGCAGGAGAAACTCACAGCATCTCAACTCAGCATCTACAGCATTGACAAGGACAGCTTTGCCAATTCACAGTCTCAGAATATTAACAAATTTTTAGACTTGGAAAGCCAGAATCTAAAGGCGGAATTCTTAATGACTGAAGACACAGAGCCTGTGACCCTTAGATCGAGCAGACGTAGAGGTTCTAATGCAGAAGTTGTTGTTCTAAGTGATGAAGATGATGGTGGAACCCAGAGTTCATATTTTAATGATCACATTCAGAATTCAAAGCAAAATCAAAAAGGCGCTGGAGGAATTCTCAATCATACGGCATTGTTCAAGACTGCTCCTTCTTCATCGTCTTCCGCATCTTCTCGTTCATCTCCTAGAACTTCCGCTCAGAATAATAAGAGTGGGAATAAAGCTGCGGTAAAATCCCCAAGAAGTAAGGTGGGTGGAACGAAGTTGAACGGAACGTGTCGTCAACACGGCTTAAAAAAGGCCCCTACCAAATCTAAAACAAACTCAGGGCAAATGAGTATCTTGGAAATGTTTTCGTATAAGCAAAAGTAAGTAATATGGAACTACCTACGTATATAATTATAATTGTTAAAATGAAGCTAGTTTTTCTTAACTTACGATGAGAATTTTGCTCGTTATTGATGGCTTTTCTTTTTTTGCGTCAGAGCCAAAATTTGAAATGGGACTGACATACTGGTATTGGACCGAACTCGTATTGATAATACCGAAGTTGCTTTCAAAATTCTTACACAATTCTTTATCCTCATCATCTTTATCACGTTGCTTTACTCGTAGAAGTTAAAGAGCTGCGCTTTTAAGTTATTTGATAATAGTTAATTATTTAAATAATTATTATTACGATTAGTTATTTTTAATCACGTTACAATTTCGTACAATTTACTACATTGTGCAAAGCTCCTACTCATGGATTGTACTAGCTTTATTTTGTATTTGTAATGTTTTTCTGCAGTAAATGATTGAGAAAGTACGACTACTCACATGTATAGTATAATTACGTTCGTAACAAATTGGTCTAATTGGTTCACTGTATTGAATCTTAAATGGTATAATGATGATACCTTATGACTAATAATTTTCTAACTTCAGACTAATGTAAAACATTTATTCCTAAACTAGATTAATAAACATTAGTATTTCTCAAACTACTGATGGCTTATATAGAGGAACAATTTTTTTACCTATTCGCGGATTTTGTTTATGATTACATTTCGCCATTTCTTTTATTTAGATTTCTTATCGTTAGTAGTATATTTTCCCGGAACCTCTCTTCCTTGCAGAAGTACTGGCACTGACTCTGGCACCGGATTCTTGGCCTTGGCTTCAACCAGCAATAGGATATCATTGTTGATTTCTTTAATGGACTTTCGCTTGCTTTGGTTCTGTTCAAAGGTTGCGTCCCTTTCGGGGTCCCTTGAAGAATTAATCGTGGACTCCCACAATGTGGGTTCCGTAACGTCCATGATGCCAGGCTCGGTCATGGTTGACCAATTTAGTTCTTTGGGAGTGGCTGGATCTGAACTGTATTCATAATTATAATTCCAGCATTTTGGCTGCTTTTATTATTTGTCGTGTTGTAATTTTCAACTTTATAACAAATTATGATTTAATTAATAGCACTTATGCTAATTAAGAAAGCACGTGATCACCTGTTTAAAGATGAATCTTTCAAGAACAATGATATGAGTGTCGTATCTGAAATCCCAGGCGTTTCTGGACGATCCACGTTCACAGTAAATGTCTGATTAAGAATACTACTATTGCCCGGAGTTAACTTCTTAGATTCCATTATGAATTATTATAGACTCTAAATAATTATGGTACCAACAATTATAGTAGCTCCTATGATGAAATAATTGGACCTTAAACTTGAACCACACGTGAATAAATCAAATCATGAAAAGGGCACCGAAATCTGAGAATTAGCTGCAATTGAGCTATTTTGTTCTAGTTATACATTCAATGGCGAGGAGTGGGTCGACAAAAATACCACGCGATGCAATGCAATGTTCAACCAGAGTAAAAAAAAGTGATCTTAAAAATTTGAATTACTGGAAGTTTTACATGGCTACTGGTTAATTTAAATTAATTATAGATAGAATATTATAATTAATATTAGTATGCATGGGATGGATATATTGTACGAGTAGAACCTAGTATACCTACATATTAAAAATATTGTCCTTTGCTGTTGCTGCTTTGCTTTGGATGTGATGAATTAGCATTTTTTAGATTCTCCTGCATAAAAATTAATTTGTTTATTATCATTGCATCATTATTTGTTTGGTTCCACTTCTGTTAGAATGTTGCAACTGTGTTCATTTGTATAACCCTCATAATCTACTCCAAAATATGCATCAAAACCAATCAAAAGTATGCGTAAAACAGCCATAAATAATGTTTCCGAAAAGCATAAAAGCATAATGAAATGAACGACCCCCCGTCGCGACTTTTTTTGATGCGTAGTGACGCGACAAAACCAAAAGCGGATTTTTTTTGAAAAGCATAACAAGCATAATGGAGCTATCAGGGAACAAAAAATAGTATCATCGAAAATGTTACACGTAAAAAGTTAACGGATAACAATAGCCGTTATCGATACAGAAAAAAAAAGTTAATCGAGAAAAGAAAGTTTTATGATCCCTGTATTCCTTTTTTCAAAGAAAAGTGTTCCCTGCAATGTATTGAAGTTATTGGTCTTTTAATTGATGCAAGAGGAACTTTGCCATCATTCTTCGAAAACTTTAGAAAAGAATTTCGTTTACTCTGCACAATTAAAAAAGACATAGTTATTGCAACTATAGGTGGATCTAATCGCATAGCTCATTACCATATTCATATAATTTTTAGGATATAATGTTTAGAACATTTAGCATTTAAAATATAATCATCATAACCCATAAGTATGTATTTCTTGATACTTAAAATGTGTTTGTTTTTTACTGTCATATTGCCAATTACCATTGCGGGTAACAGTGCAATGTCTCTCTCTCTCTCTAGCTGGAAAGAGAGAAAGACAAACTTTATTCACGAAAATAAATAAAGCTTTGCCACTGTCCTTCAACGAGGGTAGCCTAAAAAGACTCAGTATACGGAGCATATTCTTGTTGAAATAGTTAAATAATTTTCATTTGTCATTTGTAAATGAAATTTTATTTATTAATTTCCTTAAACTCATTAACCGTTTAAAATACTAATTTATAGGTACGTAAAAAGTAATTAACAATCAGGGAAATGCAGTAAGAAAACCATTTGTTTGTGGGATATCGAGTTGTGGCTATTGTTTCATCAAAAGCATAATCAGCACAAAAAGAATATTTTCAAAAGAGTTAAGAGTTTTCAAAAACAGCATAAAAGGAATAATCAAGTATCAAAGAAGTGTAATGGCTGAATTTTAAAAGGAAAAAAGTAATTTACACTAACTAAAATACGTAGTATGTCAAAAAGTTGACTTTTTTAAATTCAATTGTGGCTTTTTTATTGCAAATCAGTAAAATTAATAAAAAGCATGATGAGGCTTATAATGAAAAACGCTTATAATGGGACTCCAAAAAAAGCATAAAAACATTATATGCTTTCAAGTTTTTGCGGAATATTTCATTACGTTTTTTTTAGAAAAGGCACTGATTTACGGAGAAAACCTTTTTTCTTTTTCACATTTTATTATCCGACGCCAATATACTATTTTTTGCTCTTATTATACAAATTTAAATGCCTTTTAAACGCTTAAAATACGAATGTGATGTTTTTTAAGAGGCCATTATACTTTTTATGCATTATATGCTTTGTAATTACAAAACATTACGTTAACGTTCAATCGGATTTGATATGTCACTAGACAACAAAAAGTAGTGACAGGGGGTTGTACGTTTATAATTATTTATTTATTATTCTGGTTTACAGACACACAAAAGGTCCAATAAAAAGAAAGAAAAAACAAAACAAAAAGGAACAAAAGAAGGAAAGAAGAGGTACCTACGTATAACAACAATTAGAAATGGATTGAGTAATTATCACAAAAAACTTTATTTAATAGCTGCAAAATTGAGGGTGTTTGGATTATTATCAGTTGTGAGGAATCATGAATCATATGTCTGTGGACTATCACAATCACAATACATGCAGTCGTCTGTAGTTAGGTGGGATGCAAATATTCAGCATGTTTCATAGGCCTTGCTTGATTTATGGTTTCTAACTGCATTTTTCAGGTTGACAAAGACACGGCTAAAGGCAGAGCCCTAGTGTTATTAATAATAGCTAATTATGCTGTTCGGCGGCCTTACTTATCAAATGATTATATACGTTTTGGAAACGAAGTACCTCACGTAGGTTTATTTGATAGACTCTTTTAATTACACGGAAGCATTGGGATGGATTACGAATCATGTAATTAAATAAATAAAAAAGTACAGTAATGTAAATTGGAATGACTGATTACAGAAGTACAGAAGAACAAGATGTTAAAAACACCTGACGAATCAAAAAGAGTGGGAATGGCTGACGTATTAGATACACGTGTACAAGGGAATAAAGTGGTTTCAAAGGCCATCTTCGTCTACGTGGCTAAAGCAGTGGGATTCTCCCGTAAATCCGCTCGCACTTGATTTTCACACTACGAACATCTTTTTCTACTTGTACATACTGCAAATGCAAATTGTGGAAACTTTCATGTTATCATAACCTCTTGCTCTTGGTTTCTTTTCATCTCGGTCGACGTCGACTAAGCATAATATCATGTTGTGTTGTGGTTCTACCAAAAAAACCAAATCAAGTGTCAAGTGACGAAGTGACGGACAAGTGACTGAGACGGCTGTAGAACCCACGAACCCCTGACCGCTCTAAAGTCACAGTTGCAACGTAATTATGAATTTTACTCTTTTTAGTATTTATCATTTATATTCAACTTCATTTTCTGTATTATCCTTATTAGTCTAATTTTGGTTTACACTACTGTCTACAAAGGCTTTGTTGGGGGAATTGTCTGTCTGTGGAAGAAGGTTTAAATTATATTTATTTACACCTAATTTCTCATCAACTCATCACGATTGCTCGTAAGTCAGCAACTTTGACTTTTGACGTTTGCTTTTGTTATTGCCTTTAAACATTAAGTGATTTCCATTTTCGTCCATTTACGATTTACGGACATATTGGCAATTTGCACATCTAAATATTCAGATTTAAGCCATAAGCACTTGATGTTAAACCTAAAATCGTTGATAGCACAGACTTGAACATGGTTTCTGGGCTCATCACTTGAATAGAGAAAAACAGATGACAGATGATTAATTAGAATTTAGAATAGTGAATAACTGGCAGTAAAATTGATTGATTGTTGACCATTGACTGGTTCCACGGTCAGGTCACAGGAATAAGTGAAATCTGACGTTTGACATTCCATGTTGACGGTCAGAACTGACTATACTGTCTGTCACTGTGTGTGGTGGGTAAAAAAGCAGTGAGCAATAATTGGGTAGGTAATTCTATTTTGTAATGATGCTGATTTAATTTGGTTTAGGAACGGAAACATCCCTGAATGGTGCATAGTGAATCTAGAGCGTTATCGTCATTTGAAAATTTTCCAGAAGTTAAACATTACTGCTTCAGAATCAGAAGAGATCGTCACACCACAACTTTATAGCCAAACAATTACCATATACTAGGCCGACAACAGACCACGGACGCCGGACGTGTGAGCTGTCAGCAATAAATTCAAACAATGTGAAATAAACTACGTGTCTAAAACTCTTAAAGAAGTTCTTAAAAGATAATTTGTACTAGTCAAGATTAAAAACTGAAACTAGGGCTGATCAAAAAATGAAGTATGAATTAAAAATACTGTATCTATTGCTTGGTGCTGTGATTTTAATATCTGATTTCCATCAAGTTGTGTGTAAAATTGAAATTACTCCTCCGTCAACGACGGGGGGAGGAGGAGGAAATGAAAAGCCTAGAGTACAAGATTCAGACGCTGACTCTCCGTCAAAATCATCAGCATCTCACACTTCATCGTCGGCTAGTAATAGTGTAAGACCCCCACCAGACTCTTCACATCATCAACAAGGGAATTTAAATATTAAACCTGAAGACACACCGGAATTTAGTCCTCCATCTAAATCCATATTTAGTGATGACACTTCTGAGCTTAATATTAAATCTGTTAACAAAAAAGATCATGGGCAATCGGAAGAGGATGGTATTGATGATTCGAATCTGATTAAAATCAAATTTGGCCCACCTGAAGTAATTCAAATTGTTCCCCCACCCGATCTTACAAAGAAACTTGCTGGAACAGAAACCAGAAGAGAACCGGAAGTTCCTAAAAATGATGAACCTGAGGATGCACAAGGTTTGAAATGAGCAATAGCATAACTTTTTTCGTGGTGTACGTGACAACATTTAAAAATGCCTACCGTAAAACCTCTAATTACAGCCCCAGCTACCATTGCAAATATTTACTTTTCTCTCCGACCATCGTAATGCTTAAGTATAGGAATTGCCCCGGCTAAAATTAGAGACGGCTGTCTTTAGCGACAGGCTATAATTAGAGGTCTTACGGTATTTAGATATTGTACATTGTACTTGTGTGAGCATTAAGCCGGAGCTGGAAAGTTAAATACAATTGCTGTCAATTTTGACGACGTTGTCTTACAGCTCAAGAAATGTACGATGTTGCCATGGGACTATTAGGACCCTCCGCTGCAAGAGATGCTACGAGTGTGCAAATTTTGACAAGTGTAGGGAAATCCCAAAATGTTGAACAAGCATATCATCTTTTACAACAAGCAGCTCTCCGAGGACACAAAAAGTCAACGGAGTTGGTTGCTTGGGCTCAGCTGGTTGGACCACTTCCTTTAGATGTTTTTGGAGCTAAAGAAAAGTTTGAAAAACTTGCTGCTGAGGGATATCCCAATTCGCAAACTGTACGTCATTATCATTTTTACTCTGTGCTTTTAATTTAAATATATTTCAATGAATTTCAAGTCATCAAAGACGTAGTGTAACATTTTTGCTATTCTTGTGTAGGCAATGGGATTCTTGCACGCAAATGGTTTGGCAAGTCAGTTAAATGCCGCTCTACCTCTGCTCTACTACACATTTGGGGCCGTTGCAGGGTCAGCCTGGGGTCAGATGGCATTAGGTTATCGATACTGGGGTGGAATCGGAGTAACCGCAAGTTGTGAGAAGGCTCTTGAGCAATATCGTAGGGTTGCAGCGACGGTAGCTTCTGAAGTAAGTGCTGCTGGAACTGGACCTGCTATCCAGAGGACAAGACTACTCGATGAACTTGAGGGAACTGGTACTTCAAGTGGAAACGTCCTCAACTCTGATATCCTGGATTATTATACAATGCTTGCGGAAAGAGGAGACTTACAGGCTCAGGTATAATGCTATGATTTTTCTGTGCAGAATTCAAATCAATAATTATTACCTTACCTCATACATTTTTATTATCATTGTGGTCATAATTAAAATACGCATTTTATTCGTAATTTTCCCCTCAGATTGGATTGGGTCAGTTGCATTTCCAAGGTGGTCGAGGAATTTCACCTGATCACCATTTGGCTCTGCGCTACTTCCAAAGAGCTGCTGATGCGGGGAGTGCTGTTGCAATGGCTTTCTTAGGCAAGGTAGGTCACGTTCAATTTACTTTATAGCCAGACGTTTTAACTGTGTTGAACTGTTATAACAATAACGTCCTTTGCTAACTGGAATGTGATTTTTTTTCTGATTCAGATGTACTTAGAAGGGAATGATGCAGTTCAAGCAGATAATGCCACGGCACTCAGGTGGTTCCAACGGGCTGCTGATCAGGGAAGTCCTGTTGGTCAGAGTGGTCTTGGTCTGATGCATTTAACTGGGCGTGGATTGCCAAAAGATCCTGCAAAAGCTATGCATTATTTTACAATGGCTGCAGAGCAAGGTAAATTAATTAGAATATACGTTTAAAGCTCACGTTTGAATTTAAATAAAATATACTTTAGTAATGGAGAAAATTACCTATACCTAGGGGTTTGGTTATGTTGATTTTACTAGGCTGGGTAGATGGACAGTTGCACTTGGGGAACATGTACATGAGTGGAATTGGCGTTCGTCGTGATTACCAGTTGGCTGCGAAATATTACAATTTAGCAGCGCAATCCGGTCACATTCTGGCAATCTATAACTTGGCTCAGATGCATGCCACCGGGACTGGGATGATGCGATCGTGTACTGCAGCAGTGGAGTTGTACAAAACCGTGGCTGAGCGTGGACGTTGGGGAATCTTGTTGGCAGAAGCTCTGAATGAGCATCAGGAACGACGATTATCTCAAGCACTGATTAAATACCTATTGTTAGCGGAGTTGGGCTATGAGGCTGCACAAAGTAATGCTGCCTTTATTCTGGAACGGGGTGAAGTTGGAATCGAAGTTTATGAAGCATTCACTAGAGATGCTCCAGGTAAAGGTAGTTACCAAACGAAAGTTAATTATTAATTTTTGTTATTGTATTCCGTCTCAGCGAATATTCAGTACATCATTTAACCGTAAATATTTTCAAAAATCTCGTAGAGGATTCAACTGTCAAGCCTGAACCTATGAAAGTGAAAGATATAAATGGACTGGAAGGCTCACAAGCTATACTCTCTCGTGCACTTCAGTATTGGGGACGAGCAGCGGCACAAGGCTACTCTCATGCTAGAGTCCGACTTGGAGATTATTATTACTATGGTTGGGGAACTCCCGTCGACTATTCATCAGCTGCCTCTCACTACAGACTTGCCTCCGAACAGCAAAGAAATGCCCAAGCAATGTTCAACTTGGCCTATATGCATGAACAAGGACTTGGTTTAAAACAAGATCTTCATTTGGCTAAAAGATTTTATGATATGGCTGCTGAGACAAGTGCTGATGCTAAAGTTCCAGTTGCCCTAGCCCTCATGAAACTTTCCGTGATATCCACACTCCAGTCTATCGGAGCGATAGACTTAACTCAAAGTGATGACTTTTTTGCAATGCTCCAACCAATTATAGCTTTCGGCCCCAACTGGGACCTCTATTTACTAACACTTTTAGTCGGAATTTTAGGTATTATGATTTATTTCCGCCGACCAAATCAGTGAGACACAAGCTAAAGAGAGAAAGGAAACAAGAAAATTTAATCAACTAAACGAACTGATATTTTAATTATTATACTAAGCGGACTGCCAACGACAAAGTGAATACCATTTGTATCGATTGAGTAAAAACTGAACTGATCATTCAAAAACAAGTGAGGTGATGGAAATTTAGTTATCATCTGTACCCTTTACATTGGAAACAAGTGCGAAGAAGAGAAATACGGTTACGAGTTATCATGCTATGAATCATTATGTTATATACTACTATTATTACATTTGTGTTTGTTGTGTATGTGAACCGTTGCGAGTTTTGAATTGAGTCAAAGAATACTAAGAGTTATTATTACGGTAATAAATTTTTCGCAATTTCAATATGCTTCAGTTTTTGTTTTTTATTACGGTTGTCCGTCAAGAGTGAATAATAATCATTATAATTATTGTTATCTTCGAATTCACAGCAATGGTGAATTTTACAAATAAACAATTTGGCGTCGAGCACTAAATCATTTCTTTCCTCCTCATCGATTTGTTAAACTATCACATGTTATGTATTATTTTATTTATTTATAAGCTTGTATTTTTAATTACAAAGTTATATAAACCAAATGTTGTATAAATCTGAAAGTCATTTAGCCTTCACTTGCAATTAAAATCTTCCAATACCTTGATACCTTACTTACCTGGCTGTCCATTAGACAACCCAATTGCATAAGCATTGAGTATAGTATAACATAGCATCAGCTTCAGCTTCAGCCTTCAGCGGGTATCGAAATCGAGTCGAGTGTATTTTTGACTACCGGCATTCTTTCATCATCTGCTCACAGTGCCACCACCTTCAGCGGCATCGTTTAAAGCAGTTTTGCTTTGCCTTCTTTGTGCAACTCACAATTACTTTTCATTAAAGTCGTAGTTTGATTTTAGCTGTTTAAGTTTTTCAAAAATCAGCATGACCTTCCTTCTGGGACGTGTAACCCTCTGCGGTAAGATTTTAAATTTTACATTATTTACACTGTTAAGATATTTTGACAAAATATGTCATATCTAGTGCAAATCAGTATCAGAGTTAATAATTACACCTGTCTGCGTTATTATTATATGTACCTATACAAAATTTCACACAAAAGATCGTAATTTGGTTGAAATTTTGAACATATGTGCTGATTTATTTATGTGACCCAACAGGTATGCGAGGTCCATTGGGACAGAAGCTTCCCCGAGGACTTGTCGTATCACAGAAAAGTATTGTCTCACAACTAATGAAAATGTCGTCTACCACCTTAGTACCGAATAAGAACTTCGAATCGAGTAAATTATCTTCGAAATCTGTGATGAAGATGCCCATTCGGAATTCCTCGAGTGGAGATCATGTCACATTGTGGACAGCTGAAAGGGCTTTGGGTGCCGCCATGATCCCAATTGTACCTCTTGCGCTCCTCTTTCCGTCGGCACCACTCGACTACTTGCTCGCTTTTACTTTCACCCTTCATTCACACTGGTAAATAATAATAGTATTAATATAACTGCAAAATTAGCATTATTCATAAATATCTCAACTGACCACTCGTTTTGTATAATTTCTGCTTCCAGGGGTATTGAAGCAATCGTAGTTGATTACGTTCGTCCATCAATCTTCGGAGAAACGATCCCGAAAATTGCTTTGGCATTAGTGTATGGACTGAGCACACTTACCCTCGGTGGACTCATCTACTTTGTGTATTCAGATATTGGCATTGCCAACGCTATTAGAATGTTGTGGAAATTGTAAATGTCGTGTCCGGAAAGCAGCGAGTCAGTCAGTCAGTCGAATATAAATAAAATGTAATCAGTTAATCAGTACTTATCATGTATCTACTGTAGACTATAGTGCATTACAAAAATTAGCGGTCCACGGTCTATTTTATTGAAGATTTGTAGGACTGTTATTTCTACCTTTATTGCGCCCCATCGCCAATCAGCAGAAAATTAAGATTCTATTCTATTCTTATTTATTTTGAATTGTAATCTGTATTCGTATCAGTTACAGTAGCCTGTTTCTGCTTGTGTTACTGTTGCTGACGTGTACGAATTTACTACGTAGTGAAAAATAATGAACAACAAACCAAAACAAAAAGTAATCAATAAAGTGAAGATTTTATTTCGCCTACCCATCATTTTCTGGTTCACCTAAAAGCAAATTTTGCTGCTGACTATGCATATTAGAATGCACTAATAATTTGAATACGAATCCAAAATTAGTAGATGCAAATTTAATGTTAAAAGTTGGTAATCTAATTAGGTGGTGATTTATAATAAAAGGTATTGCGTCGTTTTATTCTATAAAATTTCAGTACATTTTACTATTTCTCATTACAGACTACAGCTACACAATATAATTGGTAACAACGTCATGTTCATGATTTATTAGTGCTTTTGTTTATTATGAACACCACATATGTACGGTGAATGTGGGGTTACAAAAATAAGTTGGGACATGATTTTGTTTTATTAATTATTATATCAGAGTCATCGTTTTATAAACTAACTGACGTTGCATTGTTTTCTTGTTGAGTGCGTATTTCGTTTGCCTTTTTATCCTGCGATTCTTGATTTTGACTATGCAAATTTTCGTAGTAAATTTTAATTGCCAAATGCTGTTTGGGTCCCAACAAGACGTGTGGACGGCATTCGTACATGTGAGATACAGCTTGGTTGGGATTCCATTTATTATGCTGCAACAGAACACAAAGACAAAAGGATAAAAATTCCAAGATCTAAACATTAAGTAAAGCCGGAGCAGGAGCATATCAGTAGAAAACGTGAAATACTAACGAGTACTGTACCTCCATTAGGTAACAAGCAACTAATGTAGCACTCCGGGTTCTTCCAGCTTTACAGTGAACATAAACAGTCCCTTTGCCATCAAAATCGCGTATAAAGTCGACACCTTGTTGCAGTTTCTTCTGACAAGGGGCTTCAAAAATATCCCTGGTAGGTAATTGTAAAAATGAAATTCCGTAATTCGCCCATCCCTTTAACACATGAAAAAACAAGAAACATGATTATAGCATGTTGGGAAATAAAAAAATCATTGTATTATTCCCTGCTTATGGGATTCAAAACAATAAATTATTTAGTTAGGTGTACCTCTTTATTATGAGAAAAGAGAGTGAGCTCGTAGTTCTCATTCATAGAAATGATTCCTTTCACATTTTCCTTTTGAAGAGTACCAACCATACTTCGAAATGGTAAAGCACCAAGTATCACATTTCGGTCGATTCGATCGTACCATCTTCGAGCAGTAACTTTCTCCATGCAAACATTGTAAAATAACGTTGGGTAGAAGGAAACTCTCGCAAACATTTTGATAGCAAAAATCTTTAACGGTCCCGGCGGCGGCGGAGGCGCAGTTTTTGTTATTATTAGACTTTGGCCGAGTTTCGTTTCACTTGTGCTCGGAGGTTCACCTACTGGTGTTTTTTTAAATAAAATAATTAATGTTCAATTTTTCACAATTCCTATTTTTATTCTAGTACACTCTGATTGACAACTATGGATTTGTTCTGCTGAAATTTAATGCCTCGCTGTGACTTGTCTCAGTATTTACCCCAAAATGTTGAAGTACTGCCTGAGCACGGAGATTATATAGACTCCCCAAAAATATTTTAAGACCTGACATAGAACTACTCCATTCAATACCTAAATAATATGTAAGCATAAGTATATAATATCAAACCAAATTAATACCATTATTTAAAGGCATTATCTTTCAAGCAAACTCTAGCTATATGTTATAACATAGCCTCACAATGAAAATTAAAATAAAATATGACCTATATGCTCCTACTTAGCAATTTTAGAGAAAATCTCCAAATAAATTTACATTTCAAAAGTCAGATCAACTTATTTTCCCTTGTGTAAAAGAAAGAGTACGCAGGGGTGAAGTACACCCTGCATGCTTTCTTTTAACAAAGTAAGTAATTTATTCTTTTCACAGTTCGTATGCATTGTGTAACAATGACAGTGACGACAATGGCAGTAATAAAAGTAAATAAAATTGCACAGATCATTCTGCTCTCATTTTAGTTACAAAATTAGATACTATTTCTGGGGCAATGAAACCGAAAAACTACAAACTACTGTTAATAGTAGAGAGTGGTGAAAAACTTTAAAAACTGTAAGCACTCGATAGAACAGTTTTTTCAGGTCGTGATAAAATTATCAAAGCCATCGATGCCAACTGCATAAGTACCAGGAGCATATTATTGCCACACTTTATGAATTCTACCGAAATAAGCTACTATACAAATTTAAAAAAATAATTACAAAAAAATTCCACATTATCTTGATGTTTAAAACTTTAACATTTTAGCCGGCGGAGAAGTGACTAATTATTAGACTTACAGAAGGTTAAAAATCTACATAAGTCTATGAATATAAACTTTTATAAACGAACTATTCATAACAGACAATAGAAATTGTCTACACATATGAAATAAATATCGATGCCTACGTGAAAACAGTGAAAAGAATGACGTCGAACGATCACACGAACCTTCGAGCCTTTTCTAGACCCGACAGCCTCTGACCTAAAGTTCTATCACTCAAAAGTATTTCACACAAACTAAACTTACATTTGCATTCACATGTCATTATCACTGACAGCGTCGTCTTAAAAGATAAGTGCTGTATACTCGAAATACTACTACCTACTTTCCACCTAAGCATGCGGCATTATGACGCAAATTCTCAAACTGAAAAAGACAATGTCAAATTGAGACAATCGTACCAACCCAACAAAAAAGATTGAAAGTTACTACAATCTTGCATGATGCAAACTTGATTGCTGCTGCTCAAAATACTGTTCACTATTCTTCATAAAAATTCGCGGACTAACAAGAACAACACAAAATATGGTTAAGTGAATCTTTAATTATCTTTTCGGACGTACTGAACTTCAATAAATTACATTCTAAACTACTAACACATGCAATACATTTACCATTACACTCGAATTATATTTCCTGGATTTCCAATTGCTTTAATTTGTAATGAAATTCTCCTAAAAAAGTATTCAAGTGGAATCTAAATTTTAGATATACGGGAATCACAGCAATACAATATGTGGAAAGCAGTGTCAATTAGCTTAGGACGAGCAAAAAATTAATTACAGAACGACCGCAAGCAGCAAAAGGTATGTTAGACTTTGACTTGAAATTCGAATGTATGAGGGATGCTCTCATTACCACATTTTTTGTACGAGTCTAACCTCCCGTCAGTAGTTTAAAAATTAGTTTCGAAATCTACTGCAAGGTAAACAGGGGAATTTTAGAAGACTAAAACTTTTTCCGAGTCTTCAAATTACCTAGATTGCTTAATCTAACTAGGCACCGTAGATACGTAGGAAATTCGTAGCTCTATGGTAAAAAAAACTGTCCAGGTATAATGGCTAAAGCACATGACCGCATGTACTACCTATTAATAATTACGTCAAACAACAAGTTTATTTTACTCAAGTGTCACTCACAAATCAGCTAAAAAGCATATTTCCCCGCAAACTGTGCGTATACTCTGAAACCATGTTTGCATTTTACTGCCTCCAGGCAATTCCGACTATTGGTATGAATAAGTTGTTCACTTGATCTCTACAAATTCTAATGAATTTACTCTTATTGAAACTAGTAGCATAATTTATATTAGTCATTTCGATCGATACGAAACACTTCAGTCAAAAGTTGGTAATGTGCAATTTGCAATGTGATGGATAGATAAAAAACTAAATAGGTATTATCACTTAAATTTCAAATACTACACCTACAATTCAATGTAGTTTTCCTTACAATATACCGGTAGTGAGACAGTAATTGTCTGTGGTCCAGTGGTTTAGGTACGGGTCAACGATTTGGTTTTACCCTTTCACAGATGCTATGCACCGCAACTTTAAGAAGATACAACAACGATAAGTGCACAATAATTACCACATCACCAATCTGTTACACAAAACTGAAAATGACAGACGGATACCAGGACCAGAGTTCAAAGTCAAACTCAAAATTAAACGTTAAGAATATAGTTATTGAGAAAACTAGTAACTCGTAATAGAAGCAACCAAAAAGGAAATATGAATGCCCTCACTCCACAGCCAGACTACATCAACATGAACGTTGCAGGAATTGTACAAGAATGAATTTATAATGTTGATACAACGATACAAGAAGTTCTTACCCATTTGCGAATGAGAAACGTAGAGACTACGGTAACATTGAGACAAGTTGGTCAAAAATGCTCTTCGAGTTGGCTTTAGCTGAGAGGAAATTAACTTGACAGGTACAAAAAATATTTGTATGCTCTTCATTGGATTGCTTAGGGTGTAATGTTCTTGAAGAACACGCAGAACTTCTTAGGATATATGACAAAACCAAGGCAAGGCCACGGTATAGAATGGAAGATTATACTGGGTTTAGGAAGGCTGTACTAAGAAAGGATTACTAGCAGATACCCTCAGGGTCCCACGGGGTTGTCTATTTAAACTGGCATTGTATTGTAAGATTGTAATGTAACTGTCAGCAGCAACGTAGCACGTTTGCCATAAACATTTACAAGTCTATGAAGTATGAATACAATTTCGACACCTGTGGCCGTTTACTCGGAATTGAAATTGGAATTTAAGCAACAGAGCTATTAATGACCAGCGGCAGCAACCTATAGCATAAGACAAAAAGACGGTTGACGGTTAGTATTATTAATTTTGTTTATTCTAAAATAAACGCATGATGCGAAAAGACGGAATATAAGGATTTACGTATAAATAGTACTTTAAATGAATCCGAATTAAAATAGTGAGTATCTAGCAAACAATGCTCGTCTTTATTTCAGCTTTTGGAAAAGCATTGGTTTTTCCGTAGTAAAAAATACAACAAATCATCGTGGAAAGTTCAAAAACTTTATATCGTCTTCGAAAATTCGTCGCGCTATCACCTAAATACATACATACGTGTTAAGCTGGGTATCTTCAGTGAAGATATAAGTTCTTAACATTTAAGTAGGTATAAACTTATGTATAATGGTTTTGTATTGTAGCTTCATTACGTCGTAAAATTGTCTCTATACCACAACAAATATGCACAGAAAAAATACAAAACTATGTGCCCCTCTAACACGTTTTTTGTAAAGTCAAATACTAAAATCAGAAAAGAAAACCAATTTGTAAACATTGTATAGTATAATCATTAGAGGTATACCCCAGTTGCTGT
This sequence comes from Ptenothrix huangshanensis, assembly GCA_036851915.1. Lineage (NCBI taxonomy): Eukaryota > Metazoa > Arthropoda > Collembola > Symphypleona > Dicyrtomidae > Ptenothrix > Ptenothrix huangshanensis. The sequence continues at coordinate 81 of JAAXYX010001934.1, read as the reverse complement.
AAATAGGTTGTAGTTTTGTAGTTTTGTAGAATCGTAAATATTACTATGGAAATGTACAATATTGTAATATTCTACAAAACT
>JAAXYX010001933.1:0-19833 GCA_036851915.1 Ptenothrix huangshanensis | reverse complement strand
ATTGAATCAAATTGATTCAACGGTAATACCTGCAAGACCGTCCTTGTCCTTGTAGTTCATTATCCGCTTCTACCTTCCTATAAACTCTTGGAATTAATTACTAATCCCGGAGAGCTCCTCGCACAATTACAGTACTTAGGCGCACGCACGCTTCTAAGCCTTCGCATGTCTCCTCATGTAGGTACCAATAACTGCAAGTGACACTTAAAGGAAATGGTTTTTTCAAAATGTACTGGAAGATTCTGCATGATAGGATCAAGAGCAAGGGATCATGGAGATAGGAGGAATTGCTGCTGGAATGTCAGTGGCACGGGTGGAGCTTAATGCACATATCGTTAGCACCGGTAAAAGTCAGACCCCCTTGGTTTAATTTATATTTCCGTCCGTGTTCTTGTCCTTGCGTTGTTTGGGTGGGAAGAGTGAAGGATTTGGGCTCGTGAAATGAAATGGAGTTAAATGGCATACTAATCTAATGATTGGATGACGAGGATGTGCTTTGACGCTGACCTGAGTTTGGTGGAGGAGAAATCAATGGTGATTCATATTCACGGGGAGCAGTAGCAGCAACAGCTGATTCAAAAGGGTCAGACAATACAACCTGTCCCTCATTATTCATCGTGTTCGCTCAGCTCCTTTTGTGTCCCCTCACACGACTCTCTATCTTAAGAACGTGCACTGACTGCTCCGAGACCTGTGAGAGGAGTGTACGGAGTACAAAGAGAGACGTAAATAATGGTCTCATGTGCTCCACATCTACAAAGATTTCCAGCTCAAGATCTCATTTAAAACATTCGCAACCTTTTGTCCCTCCAACACACCTTCCTTCTTTCTTCTTTTCTTTCTTCCTTTCCTCCTTCCTTTCCCTTCCCACTCTCTTTCTCAACGCTCACTCAAGGATCCAGACAACCGTATTATACTCCAGTCATTCCAATTTTCCCACAGTCTCTTTATTAACAGCAGATCACACTGGATGACTAAGCCTGGCTTGGCTTGGCACTAGCCGTACAACTGCTGGAACGTCTCAACAACAGCTCCCACTCTGTTACCGAGAAGCGGAATACACTGCCAAGAAGATGTTACACTTGCAAAATATTTATGTGTCAGCAGTCTTTAGAATAGAGAAATGCAAAGGCAGCAGCGGAGAGGAAAGTCCGGAACGAAGGAAATCGTGTAATGCGAAGTAATAACGTGCTTCCGTATGTGCTCTTGTTAATATTGCACACATTATACTCGTCCTTCATAATTTATATATGTACACGTATCGAGACGATTCATGTTATTCCACTTTCAAGTGCAATGCATGATATCTTCCAAATTCAATCTGTATACTTGTCGTTAGAGCTCTATCTTTTTGGCAACTCAAAATGCCTTTATCCAGTTCTTGTCTAATTATCTAAATATCCAGGGAAATTAACTACTTTTGGAATTTTAAAGATTCCGCAAATAAAGCAGAATGCTCTGAGAGAAAAAGTCTTATATCTACTGCATTGAAAATAGCTATATCATTATCCATTTTCTAAAAGTTTCCCACAGGTATACGAATATAAAATACCATTTTAGGAAGCATCTCCAAAAAGTTCATTCAGTTTTAAAATTTTACCTCCCAGCCCCAGCTGCAAAAATAACGTTATGCACTCCATTCCAAATGTAGATGTAAGGATTTGATATTGTGTGGAGAAAAAAGTGCCGCTTCTCCGCATTGTGAAGTAAAGCTTCAGTCCCAAATGTAAGAGATAGGACTGACTCATGCACTTAGACTGGATGCGAGGGAAAGTTGAAGATAGGGAAGGGAAAGGGTGGACAAGTTGAGAGGTGGCTGGCTGACTGGAGAGAGTTCCATGAGACAGACAGCCGGGGATGGCGCAGCAGACCAGTGCAGTGGAGGAAGAAGAAAATTCCCACAGAGCAAAGCAGGAAAGAAGCAAAATGATTGATTGCACTACAGCTCGTCGTGGGATCTCAGGAGATAATGTTTCAAACAAGATTACGATCCTGAAACCCAACTACAGTCTCCATACACACATCTCACCCCATGTTCAGATCCCACCAAATTATTTCGCCCAACAACGCACCGCCCCTCGTCCAACTCCACGCTTCCGTGTCCCGCCAACTCCGTCAGCAAATCCATAGCACACGAGCCTCAATCATCAACCTTCCTCGTCCACCTGCAACTCTCACTCACAACTAATGGCCATCTTTTCCTCTGTCATTCTTCAACTCAAAGCTGTCGCAAGTATTTTCCTCCATTAGCTTTAGTAGTGTCAACTTTTCAAATAAAACCTGTACTTAAAATTATGTAATTTTGGTCGAGAGAAGTATTATAAGAGGCAGAGGAGAAGGTTTCTAGGAACAAGCCTTTTTCCCAGAATCGGTATATGTTGAAAATTCACTTTTAACGATATTAACGTTTCAAGGTGAAAGAATTGTAGGCACTATGTTGGGAAAAAATTCAAAATGCTCATGTAGAAAAATACTAAAGTAGAAATAATTGGAACGGACATGATAAACTGAAGGATTCCAAGGACTCTTCCCATGCACTTTGTTTTATGTCGCGTGTACTTTAAACCGGCGCAAGATAAGTTGGGAATGTTTGTCCCACGCCTTCATCAACTATATTTACTTTAGAAGCTTCTGTTCAAAGCATTATGGATGGAAGAAGCGAAGCTAAGAGCAAAGAAGGTGGTTACTCTAGTACATTTAGAAAATATATTAAAGTTTCAGAAAAACTCTTGCGAATTTCTTTTAGAAGAAAGCAGTCGACGAGAGTGCAGTTGGTGGAAGGAAATGTAAAACAAATTCTGAGAAATTCTGTCACGGAAATGAGATGAGCCGGAGCTCGTTAATATTATTTTGTTGGCTTCTCTTCGATACTTAAAAGTAAACAGAGAGCGAGGAAAGAGAAAGCCGGGTACACTCCACATTCTGAATTCCCAAAATAAAAATAAAAGAGAGAAAGTCTATAAAATCTATAAGAAAGGTTAGCGTGATTTAATGCGATGGTGAAAGTTGGTGCTCCATAATATTTTTCTTGAGCGAATACCTACACGGAGACACGTTTATGCGTACTCCTAGCCCTTCTCTTATGAATACGAAGAGCATAAATTAGGACTCTAAAGTGTTTACGACCAAATCGCAATGAAAGTCTAGTCAAGTCGTTCTATCGGTCGGTCGTCTGTGCATATATGTATGTACACGGCCCAGATCTTAGACCAAGGAGAGTCTTGGCGATTAGACTTGAGAAAATCAAATGAAAGGAGAAAGTGGAAGGGAAAAATGAGAAGGATAAATATGCAGGAGCAGTGTAGTATAGAGGCAGGAGGAGTCAGGAAAAAAGTCTTGCTGGCAAGGTGGAAGACGAAGGAAGTGAAACGCCGCAAAAGCCTTTAAATCGGTCTATAAAGTCAGATTAAAGAGCCAACCAATGTTTTAGAAATTTAAGGGTTCTTTCTCCTCCTCTGCTTAATATTAGATATTCAAGTAAGCACTTGAGAATAAAGGAAGGGCTGGAAAGAAATTTTAAGTAAAAAAAGTCATCTTTATGATTTCATGATTTTATTTCCTCTTTTTCATTTTCTCTCTCTCTTTCTCTCATTGACTTCAATATAATAATGTTTACTCGGTAGATGATACGAAATGACCTATTCACGTTTCTGCTTGCTTTCCTGTTCCCCTCGTACTTCAATGAATTTATCGACATGGAAGACTCGCTATAGGAATACACGTGATGAAAGTGCAAGCTACATATATAACTCGATTCGCTTTCCTTTCCCTTTCTCTCTCAATCTGCTTTCGACTTTCATTTTCATTTTATTACGGTTCATTGATAAGTACTCTACAACCGAGTGAAAGTTTAGTATACACAAATTCAAGAAGTTTTATAACTGGTTCTATACACTCGGTTCTGTGTCTGTGGGCTGGTGCTGTGATTGAAAGCGAGTTAGCTCAAGTAAATCTAAATCCCACAAACATTGTAATGTTGTGTAACCGCTCGTTGATCTTCCATGCACTCCTCACTTTCCTTTTACCAGCGTAAACTTTCACCCACATGGCTCTGCCGTGTATACCTCCATTTCTTTATAGCTAGTTACTTGCTAGTAGAGAGCATGTGAGGATTTTCTTTGGTCCTTGTGTCAACACATTTGACACACTGATTCCTTCAACAAACACTCTCTGTATATGCACTTGATGATGCCTGCCCCGTATACTTTTGCCTTTTTCCTTCAGTAAACTATGAATCATTATTAGTAATGGTGGAGTGCAAGGCCATCGCGAGGCTTGGAAGCTGCTTCTCTCTCCTGCACCATCTCTTCTCATTCTTTCCAAATCTCCATTGTTCATCCCATTAGCCACGCACGCATTTTCTCTGCGTTTATATATTGTACCCTCTACGTTTAGATACCCGTATGACCCAGCTTTCACCCGCGGCAAGAAGGAGAAAGAATGGAGGGAAAGCAAAAGAAAGTAAAATGTTCGCTTTTCTTTGTTTTTCTCCCTTCTATTTGTATTCATCCCCATTTATATGCAATTCGCCCAAGCTATTTGTTGGTTTTAGAGTTTTTCAGGACTGCTTCGGATGGAGAACTGAGCACCATAAAAAATGAGACAGACAGGAGAAAGCACATCCCGTTGTTGTGGCACATACTGGTGGATGCTGCTGAGCATGGAGGAGTATAGGATTTGGAGTTGGTTGTGAAGTGGGAAGGAATCAACCGCACGCCACACACGAGCATATTTTAATGCAGATATCCGTTTATTTTTATGTGTATAGGAATGGGATGAATGTAGAGGGGAAAGTGCTTTATGGGTAAGATTTTAATAGAAATACATGAAGGAAGACGACGCATTATTGAATTTTGTATCTTATCTGCTGCCGACTCGTTTATGTGCCACTTATTTGGTCTGATGCCAAGGCTAACGAGTCTGTTCCGTATGCACTGTGCACATACATTCTCTGTATACCACTTTCTCCTTTATTTTCTCTCGCTCGTGCTTTCCTCCAAATATAAATATTATCCACAAGCACTGGCGCTGGCTTTCTGTCGTGCTTAGCATTTGCTCTTCTGCTACTGCTGTTCTACAAATATTGATGGTTCTCCTTCCCTTCTCCCTGCCTTGTAGCAATAGTCAGAGAAACGGGAGCAGCCAGCAACATCAAGCCACACTCTCAGATTTGTTATGACTATANTATACCACTTTCTCCTTTATTTTCTCTCGCTCGTGCTTTCCTCCAAATATAAATATTATCCACAAGCACTGGCGCTGGCTTTCTGTCGTGCTTAGCATTTGCTCTTCTGCTACTGCTGTTCTACAAATATTGATGGTTCTCCTTCCCTTCTCCCTGCCTTGTAGCAATAGTCAGAGAAACGGGAGCAGCCAGCAACATCAAGCCACACTCTCAGATTTGTTATGACTATAATGCCATGCCCTGGCATGCTCTGGATCCTTGGCTTCCGTGTGCAGTGCTGGAGCTGACTCTAGTGAGGCCTGGTTACTCAAGTATGTCTCGCTCCTAGCCTAGGCCTCTTTATCCGTGCATATGAATTGGCAGGCTTGCATTAAAAGTACTATTACCTAGGTATGTGTCGGGCATGTGTAATGCGTACTGTATCTCCGGATGCGGGCTTCAGGACAAGCCAAATCAAAAAGATGAAAAAATTGCGAGCAAATAGAAAAAAGCGAAAGCTGCTTTCCTTTCGGTTGGCATCACTGTGGTTTTTCTATGACTTTGGCTCATTGCCACGTCTCCGTAATTTTGTTCATGCTTCCCTGAAATCTCTAGACACGCTCTTATCGTTATCGTTGCAGTTAATGTCAATCATATTGTTCTTTCATGTTTGTCATTAAACTAACGGCCGACGCAGACATGAGTTGGTCAGTAAAGCATCCAAGGCACCGGCATCAGCAACAGCAGCGGCAACACCACAATACGTCATCTCCAAAGTTCAAAGTTGGGTGATGGATCGCTTCCTAGACACGTGCACTTGCACCAGTCAAAGCGCAAGCATAATCTTTAGTCACAACTCCACCATGCGGAGGTCCCTGACGAGCTGGCGGTAAAGATGCAAGGACCTTCCTCCAAGCATTTGGCACGGTTAAAATAGTAAAAGTGAAACCTAGAGACTTCATTAATCGTATAGTCAGTGCGTAGGAAGCTACTGTTGCTTAAACTGCTGTTTTCTCCGCCAGTATTTTTGCATTAGGCACCTCCTTGATTGACAGTTAGTGAAAGGATCCTTGGAGCGCAAGCAGGGTGTAAATTCTAATGACCCTGCAGACTTCTACTTTTGGTCAGTGCCCACAGCAAGCGGAACTATTTACAAGAATTAAATTTTCATAACATGACATCTTGGCGTTGGGACAAACAAGTAAGTTTCATGCCCTCGTAAATATTTGCATTTTGCACGACAATTTGCATTCATTGAGTATTACTTTTTTGTACCTTTCTTTCCACTCCACAATTTACTGTTCAGATTCACCCTTGTCAATTTAGAATTCTCACTGCACTCACGTGCTTAAGTAGCTTTAACTTATGACTGCCGCTTCCTCCACGCATTGATCGGCATTCATAAAGTTTAATGCCATTTAACGTGGCATTAATTTTATATCCGCACCAACACGTGTCACAGGGCTTTCATTTCTTCCGCCTGCTGCACTCCTTCCCTCATAAGTAACAGCAAGGGGAAGTATGTTGGTTTAAGGGAGATATTAGTTGCACAGCTAGTGCCCTATTGATATATTTATGATATGTGCAAAGGTGTATTTATTTCCATCATTCCCACAACTACAGCTTCATAAATAGAACGCATGCGAAACCAAAGCCAGAGCGAAACTAAGATTTCACACCTCTCTGCTCACCTAAAATCTTGCGAGCTTACTTTCACTCTCATTATATTTTATAGGAGGAAGGTATCTATACGTATGTCTGTGTATGAAGTAGGGAGCACATGCATCGTAATTATATGACTAGCATATACCCACTGTTATCGAAATACTGCGGACTGTAAAGCGTGGAATGGTGGAATGATGGAAGAAAGGAAGAACAATAAATCTTATCTCCACTCAACTCAAGCACGTATACTTTTCCTCCGCATCCTCTCTCTCTGCCTGTACAAGTAGCTGGATGGAATCGAACGGAACGTAGTTTCGCTGGTGTCGTATAATACCGTATCGTAATAAAGCAGGGAGCAGTCCTTGATGGTTCGTATAATTGATTATATATAATAAGCATTTCGTGCAGGTCTATATACCATTGCATTGCCTTGCGTTGGCCGATTTCCCTGAAAACCTGAAAGAACGTGTGTAGACCCAAATCAAAATGATTGCGCTCTGAGGCTGCAATTGCCCTACGGTTTGGCCGTGGGGAAGAGAGAAATGCTCAGTGCATGCCGACCGATACATACAATTAACATCCTGCACGTGCTTTCTTTCTACTGCCAGACTATAGCTACAACTATGGTATGTTCCGGTGATGGTGCTGATTTCAATTAACCGTAATTATTACACGGACTCTTCTCTTCTCTTGACTTCTCATTTAGCAGCAGTTGATTTTCCAACTTGTAGGTTTACATGCATTCCAACTGTCTCACCTGCTGGCGAGTTTTTCAAGGAAATATGTAGTGAAAAATTATATTTGAATCCATTTTAATTTGGAGTAGAATGAAAATGACAATGCCATAGAGTTGAAAGAGCATTAGAGTAAGCTGTTTGCTCAGTATGTTGATGCTGTGTGCATATGAACTGAAGCATTTGATACGGAGACACATAAACAATGAATAATGCCTATTTTGAAAATTGAAACGCCCCACTGTCCGGAATTTAAATCAATGATTAAGGACATGACAGAGGTGAAAGTGTGTGTGCTTGTACCCATGAGAATTTGGGAATTAGACTAGGAGAAATCAATTGGGAGAATGCGAGAGGGTAAAATGCAAAATGAAAATAGAAATGATTTTAATGGGCAAGTGGAGGCAAGTGGAGTCAATGGACCGTGACAGAGCCGAGCCTGTGGTTGGAGTTGTAGTGAAGCCCGAGTTCATTATGAGTATGAGGGAGTAGAATGAGGAAGGATAATGAAGGTGGATGTGGATGTTTAAGCGGGTAACCGGAGCGGACATGTGCTCCTCGTGGATACGGCGAGTGCAAACACGACTCCAGAGGACAAACCAGACAGAGGGACAGGGAAGGAGCGAGTAGAAAAAGTGTTTGTCATGAGAGATTGGATGGGGGCGTAAAATATATGGGCTTTTCATTATCTTCACTTGAATAAGGAACTCATTGCGTGAATGTGGATGGGGACGGTGGTGGTGAATGACTGAATGGGTGAATGGCTCCGTGTACAGTCCCACGAGGAGCGAGGGAACGTGAAGGTGAACGGGAAGCAGAGAGTTGTAGGGAAATGAATGAATGATGCGATGTTGGCTGTGCCTGGGAAATCCTCACACCCTCCACGGTCCTCATCTTTATGCATGCTTATTTGGAATTTGGATTTACTTTTGGATTTCCACTGCAATTCAGCATTCCAATTCAAATGCTCCATCGGCTCAATCCAATGCTGGGATGCTGACTGACGACGAGTACGTGGTCGTGCCCTGGGTTCCGTCTTCGTCATGAGAAACCTACACGTAGTCAACGCAGGGGCTTTACTCGCCTACTTGCTATATCACTTTGTATTCTATCCCAAAGCCTACCTTCTCTCGGCAAATACAAATCCAAACACAAATCCAACTCCAACTTCTCTCTCTCTCTCTCTCTCTCACTCTTGCTTTGCTTTAGTTTGGTTTGGTTTTTGGTTGGCACAGCAAGTGAACCTGATCATTTAGTTTAGTTCCCCATTGCTCAATTCAACAGTGGATTGAATCACACAGGAAATATTCCCTGGGTATTGGTATAGGGAGAAGGTGGCTATACCTCATGCTACATACGTGCATACCCCTGCCGATAATGCCACAGTCAGTCACACACATTTATTTCCACAGATCATGTGGAATGATCCACGACCAGGAGGCGACGACATGCCATTCTTCCTCTCCTTCCATTTCTACTTCTTGACTATAAGAGCGAGTACAAGCGTAGGAGTACAGCTAGTTATACACTTCGTATGCATACCTACTTGACTTCCAGTCCAGTGCAGTGATCAATGTAGAAGTAAGGCAAGAAAAGTTAGTGGCGTAGGATGGAGCCATGAAGTAAACGAATTCGAATGTGGAAGGTTAGAGAGTGAGAGTGAAAGCATGGGGTTTTAGTTGGTTTTTATTTCACATTGAAATCCATTTGAGTTTCATAGCCAGAGCCAAGCCAAGCCAGGGAAGGGCGTCGTCATTGTTCAGGAGTCAAGTACTCACCTCACGCCTAATTCAAACTTGCTCCATTTCCCTCCTAATTTTCTTTCAATTGGAAATCCCACCAAATGGGTTTTTAATTGCCACTTACTTTATGCACGTACTGATAAGTTGAAGGCAGGGGAGTTTTTTTCCTCCGTCATTTCCCAAAAGCCACTTTTTAAATTATAGCTTAATATTCATAGGCCATAGTGTGTAAGTGGGAGCAACGTATTGTCTATCAAGCTATCAAAGTCCAAGCGAACGTCACATTTTTTACCTAGGTCCGTGCACTGAACGCAATGGAAGGGAAGGAGAAAGCAAGACGAGGCAGGCAGGCAGCAGGGCAGACCCAGCTTGGCATGCCAATTAAATTGTGAAAAGTTTTACAATAAAATATGTGCTTGTAATTGCACACAGTATCATATAAAAACTGCCATCTGACTCTTTCCTTATATGCTCCACATGCACACACAAAGTAGGCGTATTCACAAGTATACGGGATTGGTTGGTAGTGCCTCGGCTACTCACTCGTACTCGTATATTGGTGATCATAAAGAAAAGTAATAAAAGAATAAAAGTTTCAAATGGCACAACGTATCTTTCCTTTAATCCCGTATACCAGTCTCAGTCCCAGTCCCAGTTCACTTCCAGTCAAAGCAAGTCAAGTTGTATGTAATAAAGGCAAATTTGGAGGCAGGAGCAGGAGCGAGGGCATAGACACCTATCAGCCTATCACGTATACGCGGCTGATGGACTGAACATTATAAAACTTTTACCTTCCACCCTCGTTGAACCGAAAGGGCAGAGTCAGAGTGGAAGATGGCATGTAGAGGTTTGGGTATCAAGTGCCTATTCCACAACTCCTCTACGCATTCCACCTACATACGGTCGCAATGCCAAGAGGTATTCATTCATAGAAATGGAAATGGAAAGCGAATTCAAAGTTGCTCTTGTTCTTGCTCTCGCTGTTGTTGCCCTTGTTGGTTGATCTGCAAGTAAATCTTGGGATTTCCATTCGCGATCGCAATCGTATTGGTTCGGGTTATTTTATGTGCAGTGCTGAAGTAGCATGGCAAGGAGAAAGAGAGGCAGAAGCCGACAAGAACAAGAACCATCATCCACGCAGGAAAGTATCCATTATTTATGTAATGTGGTGCTGTGTGTATTTGTTATTGTAGAATTTGATTTGTTTCTTGCATGCTCCCGCAACATTTCACTAACCTTTAATTGTATCGGCCATTCTCCACACACTCTGGACTCACTAAGTAAATATGTGTCGTGTATTGTAGTGTGGTATTACGGGTCTGGGGCTGATGCTTGTGTGATTGTGTGTCGTGCGTGCATTTAGTTTACTTCGTCCTTTCTCCTTCCTTCCCCTCCTCACGCCTCATCTGGCTTAGTTTGCCAGATACTCATTTCCTCCTCGTCTTAAGCTTACTCTCGCATCTCCTGAGTATCTTCTTGATGTAAATGACACGGCGGTGAATTCTATGCCATGCCTATGACCCTCAATGCACTGTGAGAATCGCAGTGTTTTGCCAAGTGTCACGGGAACGCACTGCAGGGAAAACTGCAGCAACAGCCGTAGGAGGGGCGAGGAGCTGGAGTAGAGGAGCAGCATGTAACAGAAGCACAGAGAGAAAGAACGAAAGAAGCGAGGAAGAAATGCTGTGAGTTTTGGTTTCTCGCACTTCACTTCGCTTCCTTTCTCTTCCGTTGCTGTGACTGAGTGGCTGAGAGTAGTCTCCTGGATTGAATTCTCCTCTCTGTCACGAACAGACTTTCTCCGGTCATTACTATCATCCATGCATCTCACCACTCACTCACACAATTACTTACTCCATTTCCAAACATACTACCACATCATCGTTTACAGCAAAAAGACTGCGTCGAGCAACGCAGCTGTGTGTAGCTGTGGCAAACTCATCTACCAATGTCTTCCCCTTGTTTTCCTTCTTATTTTTCTTGCTGCTAGCAACTTAATTATAACTTATTTCCAAATTACTACGGCCATTTATTTATATCAAAAGCAAAACCGTCTCTTAAAAGTCTCCGTCCACTTTTCTCCAACAACAGACCAAGAGATTTGCACAGGCTGCATGCTGCGTCTGTCAGTCGGACTCTTTCTATTTGTTTCTCTTTCCCCTACTGACGCGACAGAGGAAAGAATGCTGGGAGGAGAGAGCGGAAGAGGAGAGAGAGAGCTCGTAAATGACTTCGTGTGCGATTCGTGATTGTGTGTATGAGTTACAGCGGGGACTGCATATACATAAGGGACTACATAAATATGGACAAAGATAAACTCCACACGCACTCATAATGCAGTCGTTAACGACTCTATTAACGAAACCAACAACCAAGAGCACAGCTAGACCCTTTATGAAACTCCAATGCAAACAAAGTGCAACAAGCTACATAAGGATTTCTAGTGTACATTTTTCTAGTGTACTGGAGACAGACTGCACGAATTATTTCTGTCCCCTTAATTTGAATCATTAGCATGAGACGAGACAAATACTTTTTAATAAGCACGTGTCTATCACTAGTTTATTAAGCTATTATTATCGAATTAAGACTTGCTTTTATCCCAGTAGAAACAGCAGTTACTGAATCAATTAATTGTCGGCTTCCATTCTCAAGCATTTCCTCGTGAAAATGATAATGGTACATGTACATGTGGAATAAATTTTTATTCCTTGTGGGTCTTAAATGATTTGAGGGTGTTTGCTTTTAGTTTGGCCGGATGAACATACACGCTTTGTATGAGAAAAACAAATAAGAAGTTGATCGAAGGAGCATTTGTTTTGTGAAGAGAAAGTCATAATGGCTTTGGATATTCAATAATCGCTGTCAATAAGTTAGGAAAATGGAACAACTAGGAAAGTTAGGTGAGTTGCGCTGAAATCCAATAGAACCCTTTCTTCAATTACTGTCAAGTTGTACAACATTGACATATTGATATTTGCATCAGAAACTCTAAAAACTTAGGTAGCTGAACTGTCTAGTGTGGACTCCGCGTAGGATGGTATGGTTTTGCAAAAGGTACTATGTAAGTACTCTTGGTACGCTATGCTTTGTTGCGATGGCTGTCCTAGTGGAAATAAAAGTAAGAGTTAAGGGGAAAATTGACCAGAGGGAATTTGAAACGGAGTCGAGTGAAACTTTGCGAAAGAGAAAGTGAGACACACGTAGGAAAGAGAGAGGGGGAGCGAGAGAAAGGAGAGGAAGGGAAGGAAACGTATAGAGATATATAACTAATAAGGGGGTATAATCTACTGATAGAATTGGTCGTGAAGGTGTCGAGCTATGAGAGAGTAAAAGTACGAGAGTAAGTTGAAAAGCGGTGGGAGTAGTAGGTAGTGGATGGAGGTATATCATTCTATCTCCAACTTTCACTCGCTCTCTATTATCTGTATGCTGGCAAGGCTCATATATCACAAGAGCCTTAGAGTCTTGCATCCACATATAAAACTCTGCAATTGTGTGGGGAACAAGAAGAGAACATCACGTCGGTAAAGTGAGTCTCCGAGTTAACGTCACCATCATCAACACAATCACCAGTCTGACTCCGGGAGAAAGAAGAAAGTAAGAGACGAGACAAGGCCCTACCAAACCAAACCGAGCCACCTTCACATTGACTCCTTCGTATGAGTCTCAGACGGTACACCCAACTTTCTTACGCAAGCAAGGCCGCAGTTAGGGCAAGTTACATACGAGAAAAATAGAGAACGAGTAAAAGTAAACGTGGGAGAGGAAATGGGTGAGTGAGGTTAAATAGAGCAACTTTAATAATGGAATTTTCTTTGGTTCATAGTGCATCCTGGGTGGTGTGTGATGCTAGTTTTCTCCGGCTTTCCCCTGCTTTCTCCGTTTCCTATAGACTGCCACACATGCACAGCACATCAGTAGCGTTACCGTTACTCAGTTACTCACAAAAAGAAAGAATAGAAAAAAGGACGAAAACAGAGGAAAAAGGAAGGCGAGAAAGATTGCTGGAATTGAGTTTTCCTTTTCTCTCTCTCTCTCTTCTCTTCTTTGCTTTCTTGAAGCTTGATTCCTCGTTGATTCCAATCGTGAATTCCTCATCCACTTGTATTGCATGAAATCTTGAAAAAGACTTTCCTTCGAATGTAGCTGGGCATGCTGAGCCATTGGGTGCACAATACGTAGGTCTGTCTTACAGCTTGTATGTATCCACTGGTTCCCACAAGCCGTGTAGCACACCACATCATACCCCACCATTATGTCGTAGAAAAGAAGCACTCGCAGTCCAGGCTAGCTCCACACGTTATTCACTCGTCTTTTCTTCTTTTCTCGTGATTGGAGAAAGCTAAAGCCAGAGCTAACCATTTATAGTTGCTTTTGTCCAAAGAAAAATTGAAAGAAAGAACTTTCTCCACTTTTTCTTACTCACATCATCTCTTTCTACCTACACATAGCGAGTATTACGATACGATTATCATTACCTATCCACATCGCATTTCATTGCCTCTCCTTGCCTTCTCTGGCTTTGCTCTTCCTTGCCTTGTGAGCAGAGATGAAATGAGTTGAGGTTTGATGTTGTGGGGTGCAGCGAAGTTTGGTGAATGCAACAGTGAAAGCATGAACACTACTTACCCCATTATGATGACGACCATGTATAAATTCACCTACGCATCATGTGCTCTGTGCACAGCCGTAATGTCAAGGCGAAGATGAGGAGGTGGAAGCAAAAGTAAGGAGAATTGGACTGGAAGACCAAGTAGCCCTTTGCTGTTCTAGTGGGACTACTTTCGTTGCTATGACGTTCCAAGTTTCAGGATTCAGGCTGACATTGAGCTACACCCACATTTTTGCTTAGGATGCACCAAGGATATACGCTCGTCCACATGTACATCCACTGACCGTTGTTGAAAAGAAAGAAAAAAGAAGAAAGTGATGTCCATACCAAGTTGGTTCCATTCAGGTGGGTTCCATATAAATTCAGATACAGAATGGTGGCCCAACCATGCCGTGCCGTAGGATTTCTTTTCTGCATTCTGCACCATGCAATAACTACTTTTATCAGGACTTTCTCCCTCTCTCTTAATATAATTTCACTTAACTTTTCAAACTTTTCTGTCTTCTCTATGAAACATGATGTCTTCTTTTAGGCCATGGAGAAAGGTAACAAAACTTGGCTGTACATGCTTTTTCCACATGCCCCATAATTACAATTGAAGAAATCGCAGTGGAATCAATGATCTACTCTTTCTCCTCTGCAACTTTATCGTGTCGAATCCGAAAAAACTAGTCTCTCATCGCTTTCCTAGTTCTCCTTCCTCGAGAATACATTTGCTCTAGTTGTATGTGGACGGAAATAGAAAACTAGGTTAAAGAGCTATTCGCAGGATGCTTTTGGAAATCTTGTTCTGTGGAAAGTCGTAGTTCTAATTGTAGTCTGGATATTCCACGCGTAAAGTTATCAATGCGTATGAATCGCATTACCTCAGCATTCTTTACCGGCTCTCCCTCGTAACCAATATCACGCTGGAAATTACTTTTGCGCAACCACAGCTTCCACAGGGGACTTGTGTACTTTAGCCAAGTCGATGATGATGACGATGACTACTATCTGACGGACTGACGGGAGTTCTCAAATTTCTAATTTATTGCGGCCTATAATTAATTAATTATGCGTATGTACGTCAGCCACGAACACCATACAAATGCAAACAATGCATTTCAAATCACCTAATCCTCCGATCCGCCTCCGAGCATTGTGTAGTAATCTAGTATGCTCCCACATTGTTCTAACTGGGTAATCGATTGAAAGTAAAAGCCCCAAGTGAAACAAGTTTGTTTTTCCGTACAGTCTAAATATCCCTTTCGTAGAATATCAGAACAAACTAACGCAAGGGTAAGGGATCATGGAGTGGGGGAACAGTGTAACAAATTCATTCTCATCGCACATTTCCCAACTCAACAATTCAACTACACAATGCATTGGAGATGCAGAGAGCATAAGTGCAAACGTGACCCTACGTAATTAAGTGGGTTTGTAGACGAGTTGTTGGAGGAATAAATAATTTGTCATTTGGATTTGGATCGGAATTGGAATGTGGACTGCAGGAGGACAAGTGTGCACCGGCAGATCGACGATAAGTGTGAAAGTCATAAATTTATTCGTGGAAAGAGAGTGTGAAAAGGAGAAGACGAGTGGAAAATGTTCGAGTGTTTCGAGGCATCCCGTCACACAGTATCGGCTCGGGTAAATATGTTCTCCATACTTGATTAACATTACGGTTTGGTTTGGATGATAAGTTAAGCTGGAATTATTCTTTGATACTGTGTAAATAATTTGCTTCGGAGGGAAATAAATTACTTGGATGATCTCACATTATTTTCCTACTGCGTAATTTAGTGGCGTAAGCAGTCCTTTGATTTATCACAACTTGAGAACTCATTTAAGGGCAACGTGTACAGCTTAAATATGCAAGCTGTTCCTAGTAGCAAATGAGGACGGCTCGTCTAGGCCTATGTCTCTCTGTATCTCGTAATTACTTGGACGCATAAACAGAGCAAAGACTTTCTTCCTGCATCCTGCAGAGGCGGAGCTGAGTAAGGGGAAATGTAATAAATTACAAATTCTTATATTTGATCTTGAGTACTTTGTTGAATTTCAACTAAGTAAGAGTCAAAGACTAGGCATGTCTCTCTCTCGCTCTCTCTCCCTCTTGCGTCTAATGAAATGCCATACCGTTTCGCTCTCCCTTCCACTCGATTCGCTTTCTTTGCCCACAACTCCACGCCTCGCAAGTCTAATTCACACGGTTAAAAAATGAGTCAGGAGGGAGATGAAGGGTGGATGATACCGTGGAGAATCCTGCAGAGACAGAGACACGAACAGACACAGTCAGCTTCACCCACACAATCATGAAACATTCTTTCCATTTTATTCCAACCCACTTTCACCTCGACTGTATCAGTACAACAAAGATGCGTTGTTGGTGATAGGCAGAGGGAAATACGGGAAGGAGACAACCAACGACTTGCCTATAAATTCGTTGGTAGGTGCATGGACATATTTCAAACTCCGCTCCCTTCTCGATGCACACGCGAACGCTCATTTTGCCAATGCTAATACAGCGTTTACATAAATCAGTCGGGGGAACAGTATCTAGTTTATTTATGTAAGCTTCTCAATCAGTTGAAAAATGCAAGTGGAACAAAGGACTGAGAGGGGAACAAATTTGAAACGAGGACAAATTTATAACTCATCCAATTCACAATTCGAATGCGAATTCGGTAATTGAGGAAAGTTGGTGTGCGCTGTGATGTGCACGAGTCGTGGATGCAGTTGTGTGAAAAATGAGAGGGAGAAAGAGCACGAGGAAGAAAGACAAGGTTCGCAGTGAGCTCCAAGTTGCAACTGCTGTGCCACAGCTCCAGTGTCACATCCACGGTAACTGCTTAAGCAGTCAAAAAGCTTTCATTCGCGATCAATAATTTCATAGTTATGTGGAACAAGTTTGGGAACACAAAGCCCAAGTTTCAGTGTTGAGGGACTAAACCAGAAACCATATTCCTTCTTCCTACATCCATTCTCATCATGTATAATCGTACAACTAACACCTAAATATTTCCCTCCACAAATACAGCTGCCACTACATCGACTCACTAGCATTTATTATGCCTATCCGCAAGAGCAACATGGAAACTAAATCCATCGTCTATACACTTTTTCTCTGTGTACGATACAAAATGCGAGGAATTTTCCGGCTAGGCAAGTGAGGACAGGACAGGACACGACAACACGGAGGCGCGGAGCAGGATGCATATATGCATCACCGACTTACATTACATTACGTTACGTTACGTTGGGGGCTTGAATTCCGGAGCTGTAATCTCTTCCGCAAAGCATTTTCTAAAACTTTTCTCTTTGATCCTAGTCAAGAGAAAATGGGACATACAAGGTTTGTCACTTGTTCTTTCCTCATCCTTCTTTCTCTCTTTCAATATCTTTCTCCCGACTGGATTTCCCATTCTTTCTCCACTTTCTCTTTCCTTTCCTCTCCCTCCTCTTTCCTTCTCTTTTGCCTCCGTATCATCTTCTTTCCCAGCCACAACCCATAACAAGAATAATGTATATAGATGAGAGAAAGAGAGAGAAAGTGAGAGAAATTCGAGTTAAAGTAAACGACTGAAGGAGGATATACAGAAAATCCTACAAGAAAAACTATAACTGCCACAATCTCATATGCATTTTATTCATTTTTATTATCCTATGAGCACACACGCATTAGCCATAAAATATTCATGTTGTTCTAATGCATCCATTGTATTGCACTGACATCCACATATTCCTTCAAACATCCGCATCTCTTCACAAATATTCCCAAATGAATCACACGCACGCATCATCGACATTTCACAAAATCTACATAGCCTTGCATTGGCTACCGCTCTTGGGCATAATCACTTTCTATTAATACGAACCTTACTTTATCTATCTTTCTTTCATTTTGTCTTCGCATAAAACTAGTCTAAGGAAAAGAAGAAACCGATAGAAGTTTATTCAGAAGATTGGATAATGGTGAATATACATTTCAATGACATATTTGTGGAAAGCAGAAATAAGGAGAAAGTTTGTCATGTCAGGCAGAAATATCTTTTGGATTCCCAGATATTGAGCGGAAGGATGGGGTTTCCTTTCCTTTGCTTCTTACCGTTAGGGTTACTGTGATTGCGTAGGCAAGCATTTGTGAATATATATAGAGAAGGAATGAGGGGAAGCAAAAAATTGGTATCTTTTTACATGGTGAAAGTAGAGAAAGTTATATGTTTTGAACTGGCAATAAATTTGTGGACAATATCTTCCTTCAACCTTTCCTCACGATTACAGTGAAGTTGCAGTAAGGCATTGCAAGGGCATCTGAATTTGGGATTGGTTTGTGTGTCTGTCTCGGTAGGTTCTACTTACAATACAGTTTCTTTTTCTTGTAAGAATACAAAATGGATAGTGAAAATGTGGTGACGGTGATGGGGAAAGTATCGATGGATGGAAGGGGAAATGTTCAATTTGGCTGTTAGGCAGAGTGTAAATGTGGAGAAGAGAGTGAAAGAGTGTTAAGTTAGTCCATTGAAATGACAGTGTATGATATGATGCAAATTCAAGAGGGTGAGGAGAAAGCACATTTTGTCTGGATTCTATGTGTGGAAATTTGGCGTGTCACCCCTAGAAAGAGAAAAGACGACGGGAGAAGGGAATCTATCTCAATGTATGGTCAACTTAAATGACATCCCATATCCCATCATCCATCCATCTATATCCCAATATTCTCAAGTCCCCATCTTATCCGCCTAACGACCCTCTTCCTTCTCTCCCTCCACACACCAAACCAAACGCAACAACCAAATAGACTTCGTCCATTGCTTTCACCACACTCGTTCCATTCTCCAGTACAATGCAGTCTCAAAGTTTATAGACTGAGAGGCCATACGACATTCACTCTATACAACCAAAATCTACAAAATCTAAGAATGCAATGCCTTTTGCTATTTCTAGTAAGATGACTCAACCTTTTCCTCTTAGCTTCACTATAAGTTTTTCAGGTTTAAGATTTTGAAGAAAATGCCTGGACCAGGACGTTGACATAAGGATTTGAGTAGAAGGTGAAAGGAAGGAGAGAAGAGTCTATAGTTATGTGTGTAGTAATACAGATGAATTTGATAAATATCTTGTCATGTTGTCACGTTCCCAAGTAGCCATCAAGGCAAAATCTCGTTCATACACTACCAAGCATTATTTTTTACTCCTTCGGCCAATGTCTCCATGCCTCATACATATTTCCACAGCCTTTTGTTTTTTTCGACAGTGAGGATGAAGGTAGAAAATAAGTAGGAGCTGTCCATTCCATCCGTCGCAAAGTCTTTCCCACAAAAACTTTCTCGTCCCTCCCACATCCACTCCGTTATGTATACAGGTTGAAAGTTTTAGCCCACATTTCCAGCTGAGACTTGCAGATACTAAATCCGGCTTTGTTTACTACAAGGGAAATCGTAATAATATTTGTCATAGCAAGAAATCGTTTAGATTGCTTTAGTACGCTGGTCATTGCCTTCCCGTGCATTACATTGCGCTGCATTTCCTTCCATTGCATTGCTTTCTATTGCATCCTATTGCCAATGATGCTTGGAGGGACTCTCTATGCCGTTGAAATACATATGATAGAAGAGGCAGTGGGACACACACGTAGAGAAGAAGTTTAAGCAGGTACTTTTAGTCGAGTTTAACTGCATTCATCCAGTAATTTATTTACTCGCATTATTCAGTAGTGTAGTGTATGCATCGTATGAGTCGGATTCAGAGGTTGTTGCCAACAACAACGCTGGAACTGCAGAGGCGTACCTGGAACTGAATCTCGAGGGGTTACAGTATAATTTTAAAAACGATTATGTTCAAAAGTTCAAATTAACGCTGTTAAAGTCTATTTAATTTTACAATTGGCACATTTTAAAAGGTATCGTTTTGTTAACATATTTTCAAAACAAT
>JAAXYX010001932.1:0-19851 GCA_036851915.1 Ptenothrix huangshanensis | reverse complement strand
GTTTTTTAACTTATGATTATTATAATCCAGATTCACTTCTTACATACACACTGTGATCTTAGCATTAGCATTACAAGTGATTAAAGGAAAAACCATCTGACATGACAGTATAGTAGATTTGTGTTCTGATTTTTGTATAGGTATATATAATAGGTATACGGTATACATTACGATAAATATAATTAGGTTTAGCCATTTATCTCAAGTGTTCAAATTATAACTCCTCTTTTATGCTTAAATACTTGCACAATTTTTTTATAGCTTCGACTTATTTTTTGCGCCTGGCCTCTGCTGAAATTCATATCATATCAAGTATGTACTAGTACATATTGCTAACTGATAAGTTTTCACGAATCCATTTAAATGTTACAGACATTCCGTGGGATTCTATTAATCTTTAAGTCACCTCAATTGATACAGCTGCATTGCGCTACCAGGTATGGCAGCGTTTATTACGTAACTAGCTATAATAACAAAATAAAATTATTGTAGGGTTTAATTTATGTTGCTATCATTAATCATAGTTCGACAATTTTGTCAATTTAATCTCGTGCTGAAAAATGGAGAAGCAGGGTTAACAAATCACCTTAGGCTACACGGGGTTTACTTCAGTATTGAATATTTTTTGATCACGGAAATTCAACCAAAAATTGAGTATGTAGGTACATTTCTAGTTTCCTTCGTTGCACATTGTTGTTAGTTATTGTAGCTTTCAATTATTACTTTACGAAAGTTGACTTGAGGCGCGGTTGTTTTTGCTGTAGCGTAACGTACAACTACACTAAAAGTACTTAAATGTACTTTCACATACTACAGTTGACAGTGTATACTGTGCATAGTGCATTACAATGACAGCACAATAATTACTAGTAATTATGACGCTTTTAACTGTTTACTTGCGTAACACACCAGCAGTCGATCAAGAAGTATAAATGTCAACACTTGTCATCGCAAAACCATATTGAGTTGTTTTCTATTTGTAAACAGTAATTAATTAATCACATCAAATATATATTATGCATTAGACAGCACGTATTTAGGCATGCTGTTACCATCGATTTAACTGAAACTGCAATCAACAGTGACTTTAGATATAAATGAAATAACATATAATTTAATCACTCGAAAATGAGTCGGCATATGACAACATAAATTATCCATAGCATAAAATAGTATAGCGTGAAAAGTTTTTACTTCCTATTAAATTCTTTCTAACTAGTAGTTAGTAATAAGCGACAAACTCCTAGTTAGGTAACGTTATTAAATTTAAATCCTTTGTAATGCAGTATGGAATGTTAAGCGTTTCAATTTGTCATCATTAATAATAAATTATATTGAATAAGAACTCAATCTATTTTTAAATTTTACAGTATTTTATCATTCATATAATTACAGCTTTCACAGGCTGATTTTACAAAGTTAGCATGCTCTAGTCTTACAGTCCACACTGGCCTCGCATCATACTGATTGAAATCACTCAAACTAGGAACCAAAAAATTCAAATTCAAAACTGAATTCGAGATTACAATGAAAAGAGCAACTGAAATACATCCGGATAGGAAATTATGTGTGAATCGTGGTAAAAACAAATCCTCATCTGTAGCAGAACAATCTAGATACGGAATCATTATTTATTGTTTTATGAAGTATACTAATTCGAATTCGCCTTTAAAATATAGGTAGACATATACTTTGTAAAATTATACACTTAAGATGAAATTGGAAAATCACTAAGTGACAGAATTGGCATCAGCCTTGGCCTAGTAAATTAACTAAATAATAACAGAAAAGGAATTAGTATAGTATAGGTACAGCGTGCTTGACAGAATTGTAACTATTTCAGCCTAGTCTAGTCATGTCCGTTAAATGAGACACATACTTGTTTAGATTTAATCTTTTCGTTAAGGATAATGATAATTGTAGCCGAAATTGCTGAATGAATATAGGCAATCACTTTTGTACAAATATAATACAGGATTTACACTAGTAATGATTATTATTCAATATAATAGGCATATTTAATTTTACATCAAATCGTAGACGAAAAATCAAGGGACACTGCAAAACTCCTGGCGATGGAGTTCGATGAACTTGTTATTCACTTTGAGACAGTTATCATACACATAACTAATAGCATCAGTAATCAGTACGAGAAATACCCAGTAATTAATTACACTGACAGAGACAGATCACACAGATAATCATTCAAAATATAAGAATCGAAATTTGAAAAATACAATATAGTGCAATGAATTGCCAAAACTATTACAAATCAGTTTAATAACATGTACGAATTTAGGAAATGTCTACAAAATTATAGATGTACTATAAATATAAATATATAATGTATGTCTCTATAAATATGTATTTTATACGTAATTCATCACTTACATTAAAGATATTACCACTAGTAGCTAACGTAACTAAATACTTATTTGATACTGATATTTAATTACTATATACATGCACAATTTGTCATACGTAGTACGTATAGTAACTATATTATAATAATAAATAGTGGTTGACATTTCCTTTAGCCTTTAATGCCCCTTCTCCATTACAACAGAGTCGAGAACTGTGGTTAGTGTTTGACGATAGATAAATAGAAACAAATTGTTTATGTTACTACGGGTTCTCACGTAACTACACACCTGCAGTAATAGAGGCGGAGTGTATTTAGTCCAATCAACTTTAATTAGCATTAATCAGCTTTAACTCAGTTACTATTAATTATAATTATTTCTAATTATGTACATTAATAAGTACTGATTAGTTATTGTTTCCTGTTCATGTTACAACTAATTGTAAGGTAGCCGGTAGTCTGCATCTGTCTGACTATCTGCAATAGCATCATTATCATCCAAATCCGGCATCCCCTCCTTTGCAGCCTTGCATTTGCATACATCCTTCATTTACTCTAAGCTATACTTTCATAATAATATCCGCGTATATACATTTACATACACAGAGTAGTAATATATAGTGCTTAAGGATATTGCAACAATAGTCTATTTTTCAACAATGATTATTTTATGCTTACGATTAGTAATAATGTTTTCGTAAAATTACTTATTGATTGGATTGGATTTTTTAGATATATGTAGAGTAACTTTCATCTTATATTCATATTTATATGTAACTATCTATAGTTTTGCGCTGCGCGATTATGATTCCCTCCTGGAGTGGCTTAACTTTGGTTTAAAACTGAACCCAGTCGGTATTATTTGATGGTGGAGGTGCAGCAGCAGCATTCAAATTCACATTTGCACTATGAGATGGAGAACTAGTGGGTGTTCTATTTGGAGTGGGAGGTCCTTGGTGACCTGGACCCGAACCAGGAGGTGGAGCAAGTTTCACTCCCCCAGGAGGAGGAGGAAGAATTCCACCCAAGCCACCTCCACCAGATTTTGCTCTTGACTTAGATGAAGATTCACCACCGTCTTTTTTCTGTGTGAGTAGAAATATAAACTTGCTTTTCAAAATTTGACATTACATTTGGCTAACTTACAAATGAAAACACTGGTGTCAAAAGCTTAGATTGCGTATTAAAAGGGTGATCATTGATGAAAAATTGCTTACCGTAATTTTCATATTAATTTTTATAGTTTCTCCTTCTTTAAATCCGAGATCTAATGATGGTTTTGGAGCTTCCTTTTCTTTTGCAATTTCTTGTTCTTTCTGGACCCATTTGAAATGATCCTGTAGTGCAACGTTCAGGTCAAAACTGTCAGATCGATCTGCAAACCCAACTCCGATAAATGCACTGCGTCCTGAAGGCAAAAAATCAAACTTTATTGGAGTAAATGATCAAAAGTTTGCGAATGTAACACATATATGTCACTGGGTTTCAAGACTTGTGCCACTTCTTAATTTATAAATACAACTGACCTTGAATTACACATTTATATCTGTACGTGGCACATATCTAAAATGTAGCTATAGCTGCAATACATTGAACACACAAATATTTACAAACCATTATCATCTTGAAGTCTGAGGACAAAATATCGGGAAGAGTCCGAGACGGGTTCTACTGCAATACCAGGATAAGTTTCAATTGGGCACTGAGCAAATAATGCTCCACTGACTTTATCTTCCAATTTGATGAAACATGATTTTCCCTTCGCTACTAAACGCATTCGTCCGGTCCACTGAGGATTGTCAAGGCTCCATTCCGTCGCTCTAGAATATGTAGCCGAACAATACAGGTTTTTATATTTACAAATGCCAACTTCTGGGTATGTAGAAATGTAGCAAATAATACCAGTCATGAATGAAGTCAACTTTACTTTCTACTAACAATTCGCTGGTAACAAGAACAACTAACTAGAAAAACAAGTCAACATTTTCGCTATTTCCTCCTAAAAGTTCCTCTTAAACGTACCTGTATCCACGATTTGATGTCCGTGGAGGAATTGTGTATACGAAAACTTCAGATTTAACTAATAACACACTCTCGTATTCTTGGGCCATTTCGTTGATCCGTTTAACTCAGGATATCAGAATAAACTACAAATCACAAAATAAGAATAATTACTAATATCCAGTATTATAATATATAATTATAATAGCGTATTCGTTCATGGTATGCTGCAAAAGATAAATCAAATCCGAAAAGGAATTAACTGCGAAGAAGTTACAAAATATTATTGATTAATAAAATTCTCTCCCTTCACAAATTATTTACTTACAACTTGGCATTCGTACACGCAAATTATGAACAAGAAGAATACTGTGAAAGATAATAAATAAGAAAAATGATGTTTGGTATATTTGCTAAAGGATGGAGGACGTAACGCCCGTACAAACTGTATCAAGTGCAAATGGTAAATGCTCACGGTAAAATCCCTTTAAACATGCCGACCTATATCTGTAATAAGAATAACGCCTGCCTGCTGCTACACTATACTTTTGACTTTTCCCAACGCCAAATGGAAATACCTTTTTTGCAATTTTCTTAATAACTTCCTCAACTAACACTAGCTTTCCTTACATTTGATAATTATTCTATTCAACTATTAGTACAAATTTTTGTACTAAATGTGTTTTGTTTGTGTCGCAAATATGTAATCAAGTCTAGTAAAATTACCTTTGTACAGGTATTCCTACCCCTATGCTCAAATTTAATGTAGCCTGTTAGCTTGCCATAATGATAATTATTAAGTAAGTTGATACACGCTTCCTGTACTGTTGAATGTGCAATACCAATAATAATAGTTAGTAGGTTGAGGTAGTAGTAAACGAAAAAAATATTGACACAATCACAATAGCTGATAGAAATAGCAGGAGTCAAACATAGAATATAGAGCCATAGCACGTATTGTGTTACGTTTTACGTACATCTACTCTACCACTCTACCCACTACATACTACTCTATACTTCAATACTACAGTCAGTACAGTCGTTTCAATTTCAACCACACAGTACCGTATGACGTACAGTAAATTGAATATTATATTAATCCGAATAAAACGTGGTAGATTAGCCCATGTATCCTGGCCTGTCTGTCCTTCTGTCACACTAAACAACTACAAACTAAAAAGAACTTATAATTATATACATTAACTTGAAATTCCCGACTATAATTACAAATTACAAACTATGACTTATCAACTAATTACAGGATAACTTAAATTCCGAATGACAGTTCAAAATTCGGAACCGAACCCAAACCGATGTGAAGCCCGACGATTCTTTCAAGTTCAAAGTCGAGCTATAATCAACTCAACACTGAATGTCAAAAGTTGAACGTCAACGACAAAAACAAGTTCCAAAGTTAGCTACCTTAACCTTTAAAATATTTATCCAATTAACAGCGGCTAGTAGAAATACCTAGATTCTGTTACTGTTATTGATGATGACGGTGATGATACAGATGCAGTTACAAACAAATGACAAATTAGCCACCAAATCCCCAGGGTAGAATGAAATCCGTTGAATTAATTGACGGCAATAAAACAATTAGAATCTATTAGAGGAATTTAGAGAGAGCTAGGGGATACCTGTATTTCCTTGGTGCTAGTTCAGTGGGCAATTTTAATAGATGATTACAACAGTTGGTAGCAGTAGCTGTTAAAGTTGCAGTTGCTAGTTTGCTAGATTCTAGGTTTTAGATCAATGCTTTGGCATGAGCTTTTTATTTAATGGGCTATTTGGCTGACTCACAGATTCTCACAGATTATTCCCACAGTCTCGTTTCCCGTCTCACCACCACCAAACTTCTCCAATTCACCACCTACTTCTCCACTACTCCAAAAGCCACTTTTCTACACTGAAAATTGTCTTTCTTGTGCATTAGTGAGGGCATTACTCGCATTACACCTGAACTTAGAAAATCATTTAAAGATTCCCTCAAACTCTTGTGCTTCATTACGCATGTTTTTATTTCAAAAAATTTTAGGAAATTTTAGTAGCTTTTTAGCTGTTTTTTTTATACATTTCTTTTAAGCTATATATGTAAGATGTCTTAAGGAAATCTATGCTTGATGGAATATCAAAATTTTCTAAGTGTACATGACAGCCAAACTCCGGCTACACGCATTGCACAGCATGAAAGCGAAAAGGCTAAATGGCGAAAATTGAAGAAAGCCAAAAAGCAAGGAGGGCCGTGCAGAAGTTAATCTTATTATTTGAAAAGGTGAACTTGTTTTTGAGAGATTTTATACTGAAGTTTACAAAGTAAGAAATCACAGTAATTGAGTTAGCTAAATGTTAAAAAATGATTTAGATTCTTAGAACATCATTTACGGATGACCTCTGAGGGAGATGTGAAGTAAAGTCGTAAAGTCTTCGTCCACAGAGAAAGCATTTCAAACTCTAGCGCTCAGTTGAATACGTGCAAAATGGCGGCAGGACCGATTGCAGAGCGTAATCAAGGTAAAAAATATTTTATTCTAACTAATTTTCCATTAATTTTCAAGTAGATTTAATAGCATTGCATAAATTACGTTTTTCTGGAGAAGGCGGGTACAAAATTTTGGCAAGTTTCGTATACATTTTGGGTGTAAATTAGAATTTTACGAAAGCACTTTTTCTATGTATGTACGTGCCTTGTTTGGGTGCGCAGAAACAAACCTATTTTATAGCACATGCATCTCTGAAGTTGAAGGCCCAAGATTAAAGATCCAAGAAGGCTAAAATTGAAAATGAAAATTGAAATTTGTCTCAATATTCCGAATTCCATCGAAATGAAATTGCTATGTCGGCTTATTCAATTGTTACCTAAATTTCTGTTTCTGTTTTGTATTATGAACCATGCCTGGAAATTTTGATGTAATTAATTACAAATTATAATGTTAAGCGTATAGCGTATAGGATATATAATATATGTATATGAATACGACTGTTTCTTTTGTGTTCGTACAAAGAAAATATTGATTTGATTCTTTTTATGTTAGGAAACCAATAATTTAGAATAAGGTGGATCGTTGGAAGTGAATCTCGGATATGGATGTATGCAACATCATATTGACAATGATATTCAATATTACCCATTATACATTGTATGTACATTTGATTTCGCATTCCCTTTCCGTTCCAATTTCATTTTTTGACTTAACTTATAACTTCGTGACGGTTGAACCTCGTGTCAAATATGTCAATATTTGGTAGTAGTTACTTGCTGTCAAAGCTCGTGAAATAAAATCGTGTTCAGCGAAGTCGGCGAAGTGTGAGCTTTTCAAGTTCACAATAATCAGCGAGGGGTGTAATATAAATCAGTTGGTAGTCAGTCATAGTCATCGTATCGCAGTCGGAGACCTTCAGGAGGTAGATATGTAGCTAGATTACTTGGAAACGGTGCGATGAAATGATTAAACTAGAACACTTTTTTTGATTTCGTGTTTAGATGCGACGGTGTACGTTGGCGGACTCGACGAAAAAGTGTCGGAAACCTTACTATGGGAGCTATTCGTTCAAGCAGGTCCCGTCGGTAAGTCTTTTATACTTACATATATAATTGCATTGACATATGTATGCATTTATTTTATACTTTTATGATATATAACCCTGAATTCTGTTTGATCATTTGGTTTGTTTCGTCTGGATATTTTGCGGGAATTCGGTTAGCACGCATGCTTCATGGTTTTGACGATTACGGCATCGACATTCACATAGTGGTTGAAAGTTCGGTTTAATAGTTTTTTGTAGGCTCTAATTGCTTCTTCAAAATGGTCGGAACAGGGGTAATTTTGATTAATCGTGTCACAGTTTGAAACTGTAAAAAACGAGAAATATGTACGACTTTGATGGCAGTGTATTTTTATCTTTGTTTCTGTAATTTTCTTGATTTTACAAACAGAATTTACATACCTCTCCAGTGGAAGAGAATAAATAGTTTATGTACAGGTACAGTCACAATCAGTGAACGATCAATAGTTTCGGACAAAGCTAAGGGTGCTCATGAATTGTGGCGAGTTTTTTTGGTTTATTAGAATGCATTTGAATATTGTGCAGGTAGTACGGTATTTTGGGGCTATAAAATGTACCCAAGCAATTTTTGTCTATTTTCTGGCACGACATTGTGTTACAACCTTTAGCGGAATAAATGCCAACCTACTGTTATAAAGCAATGTTTCACTTTTATTCCAATGCTTATTTTTGGTTGTAGTAAATGTTCACATGCCCAAGGATCGGGTATCGTTAAATCATCAAGGTTATGGATTCGTGGAATTCATTAGCGAAGACGATGCTGACTATGCTATTAGGATCTTGAATATGATTAAATTGTTTGGGAAACCTGTGAGAGTTAATAAAGCGTCTGCTCATCAGAAGAATCTGGATGTCGGAGCTAATGTTTTCATTGGAAATTTGGATCCTGAGGTGGATGAGAAGCTATTGTATGATACATTTTCAGCTTTTGGGGTGATTTTACAAACTCCTAAGGTGAGTAGACATTTTACGATTACCATTTAGGTATACCGGAAGTTGATATTCATTGACATATCAGCACAGGGTGTTTTCTGTTTTAGAGCTTTTAATTTTAATTTCATTTGATTTTCTTTTACCTAATTTAATAATAAGAGTTTGTGAGTAGTAAACAGCATTTAATTTTAATTTTTTCTCTTTCCTCTTTAGATTATGCGAGATCCAGAAAGCGGAAATTCGAAAGGGTTTGCATTTGTAAATTATGCAAGTTTTGAAGCTTCCGATGCTGCTATCGATGCAATGAATGGACAGTACTTGTGTAATCGTCCTATCTCAGTTTCATATGCATTCAAAAAAGATTCCAAGGGTGAAAGACATGGATCTGCAGCTGAACGGTAATTATTCCTCTTATAACTACATTTACCATAAATGGCCCGATAACTTGATGGATAAAAAAATATCATATGAGTGTTTATAGCATGGAATTATTTTTCATTAATTGCTTTTGTTCCCTCAATTTAGACTCCTCGCTGCTCAAAATCCTCTGACGCAGACTGACCGGCCAAATCAGCTTTTTGCGGATGCTCCACCACCAACAAGTCAACCTCCAGCGGTTCCGCCACCTCCTCCTCCACCAGTGGCAATGCCACCCCATATGATGAATCCAATGAGCATGCCTCCTCCTGGAATGCCCGGAATGCCACCACATCCACATATGGGCATGCCACCACCGCCTCCCCAACCACCACAGTTTCCTCCCATGCCCCCCATGGCATGGGGCATGCCAAACTCATGGCCTCCTATGCCACCACCTCCACCTGGACCTCCTCACGGCTTCCCTCATGGATTTGCTCCTCCACCACCACCAAGACCTGCACCTCCTCCACCACCCAATTACTAGTGGAAGTGGAAGGTTCAATTACAATTATACAATTACAATACACCGTGTTAGTTGTTGGTGTGCTGAACTACTGAACATTTCTACTTTTTTTACAATCTAAGGAAGTTCAACTATGCAGGAAAATATTTCTCCCCTGTAAACATATTTTCCTTTGTTTTGTTATTAACATCATGTGTTACAACTACTTGACATCTTCAGTTTGACTTTGACTCCAAAAAAATGTGATGCTGATTGTCTCTACTAGTTATCTATGAGGTCAGCTGTCAGTGTGGAAGACATTTACAGTGTTCGTCCTTCCTTGTAATTACACGACTAATTTATAGATTTTGCAAAAATTGGAATAAAAACTACATTATTGAAGATATTGTATGGTAAATGAGTGATCGGATTTCACTATCTTGGAGTGAGTTGAGTTCTTGAGTTACTGTGTCTTACTTGCTCTGCCTAACATTTATTATCATACATTATAGTGTAGATAGTACAAATACAAATATATAATAATATAATAACGAGGAATGAAAATAAAATAAAATAAAATAGTTGTACATGGGTATTTGGATTTGGATTCATCGTAAGTTGTAAATACTTAATTATTCAATATTTTTTAAAAAAGGTTAAGGTCTTACGTCATCTTAATGCTGATGATAGAATTAGTTAGTTGATTAATTAATTTATTAATTACTTAGTTTACTTAATCTGTAGTTTCCACTCCTAACATCGCCGAATTATCTTTCTCACTTTGTTCTAAATTCTTTATTTGCTCCCTTAGAAATAATATCCGTTGCTCTTGAAGTGTCGCTTGGATGTCTGTCAGACGGACGATACTACGAGCCATTTTTAGTTCCGTGGAAACTTTTGACAATTGCACCGCACTCTGTATCATCTCTTCACCTAGTTTCGTAGCCTGCAGAATATAATCAAACATTTTTCGTCAACACAATTACTTGTTGGGAAACAATGCAATGAACTATGATCTTTTTGGGTGATTTAGTTTTACGATGATAGTACCAGTACCTGACGATCTGCTGCATCATCCAGTAAATTTTTAACATGTGCAACAAGGTCTTCGCGGTAATATGCAGCTAATGAAGGTGGTAGAGGTGCTAATGCCGCCGTCTCTGATGACTCATTACCTAAGGAAGAAAGTCTACCCATGGAGTTGACCCCGGACACTGTCGTAGTCTCTCCAACATCCTCTGAAACATCACAAAATCATTCACTTGCAACTGATACACATCTACGATTAAAAATTGACAAAAATATTTATGAATAAAAGTAAATAAAAATAGTGCCATACGTCTTTCAGGAGTAGCATCCTTATCCCACGGGCTCTGAGATCGATCATCTCTTAAATGTGATCTTGAACGTTCATGATCACCAGATCTAGAGTCTCTATCCCTATCCCTAGCTCGCCCCCTCTCTCGTTCACGGTCTCGATCCCTCTCCCTGTCGGAATCACGGTCTCTATCCCGATCCCCCCTCCTGCCTCGATCCCTATCCCCCCGGTCACTATCTCGGTCTCTCTCCCTCTCTCTATCACGATTTGATGACCTACCCTCCCTCTCTCTATCCCTCTCCCTATCTCTATCTCGATCTCTGTCTCGATCCCTGTCCCTCTCCGATCTGCTATCACGATCACGATCACGGTCACGGTCCCTATCTCCCCGGTTATTCTCCCGATCCCGATCTCTCTCTCGGATCAAACCATTATTACTCCTATACCTATCCGATGACGATTTACACGACGAGTCATCATTATATCTTGAGTATTCCCCTAAAACCTTAGAGTCCATGGACGCGGGCGAAATGGAATTTTCCGCTGGAGAAATATCCATATCTTCAGAATTTAAATCTTCGCTTTGCTTCCGACTATCAACCCTCATAGTGGATGAGGAGGAGGAGGAATTTAGTGAAAGCCCACCTGTCAACATGCTTGAACCACGACTGGAGGAGGGTGTAGCTATGGATTGTGATGTAGATTCCCGATCTCTATCACGATCCCGATCTCGATCACGATCGCGATCATTCCGATGAGTTTGATTCATACTGATATTGACATTTTGGGGCGCGGCCGATGAAGTGACGGTGTGGTTGCCGCTGCTGCCATAATTACTACTCATATTCATATTTGATAGACTTACATTCTGATGCCTATCGTAAGGATCATAATGTTGAGAATGCCTTTGTTGTTGTAACTGCTGCTGTTGTTGTTGCTGATTCGGTTGCTGTTGAGGTGGTTGTTGCTGGTGTTGGTGTTGGTAGATGACTTGTTGAGTATGAGTCGAATGATGGCTGTGGCTACTGTGACCGCTGTGATGACCGTGGTGACCACCATGTTGGGATGAGGAGGAGGAGGCCGAGGATGGGTGAAGACCTCCGTAGACGGAGGAGGATGGAGCGGTGGCCGTGGCCGATGGATAACTATTACTATTTGAATTAGTCCCTGAATTGATTCCTCCACCTCCTCCCCCTCCAGCCATGACTGCAGGGTGGTGATGAGCGTTTAGATTTAAATTACTACTACCATGCTGATGAGGATATCTCTCTCGTTGCTGTTCCCTTTCTCGGTCCACTTGCTGATGATGTGACGAATGCTGCTGTTGCTGTTGCTGATGATGGGACACTGACGAGGATGTGGAGGATTGCTGCTGCAATTGTTGTTGTTGCTGCTGTTGCTGTTGTTGTTGTTGTTGTTGTTGCTGCTGCTGTTGTTGCAGCTGCAGTTGTTGTTGTTGATAGGCTGCTGCAGAAGAGGAGGATGATTGCTGCTGTTGCTGCTGCTGTTTGGAGGACGTGGATGAGGAGGAAGTCGAAGAAGTCGAAGTTTGAGGTTGACTTGGGACGGGTCCATATCTTTTCTCATGATCCAGCCACTCTCGCGGCTTCTCCCATTGTGAAGCATGAGAATTAACATTATAATAGTATTCCTTCCCGGATGAACTCATATGACGAACCCATTCTCCAACTTTTCCTTTCTACAAATCACAAAAAACAAAATATGTTTATCAATTCTATAAACCTCATTTGCTAAATTCAATCTTAATACTATATTAAACACTTCCGAAAACATCCATGATCCAGACAGTGCTTTAAAACTGCTAGAAATTGTCACAAATATTTAGTTAAATACAATGACAATAATATTAGCTATTCTAATGTAAAACAACTATAAGTGACAAAATTGTTCTTTGTTTTAAAAAATTAACAATTTCTAACGATTTTAAAGCGCTGGATCAAGATCAACTAGGAATAATCAATATTGTAACTCTAGACCGAAAATATTCCACCCATTCTCCCAGGTTTAATGAAACTACAAGAGAAATTTTCATGCAGCTATTTTCAGTCAACATTTCTGACGTTCGGTATAAAGGATCATAAGAAGATCGCATATTACTGCAGGGAAATTTTTGAAATGCCGAATTTTTTTGAGAAAGATGGATTGAATTTGATTAAGAATTTCGATAATTGGATAATATTTGCGCAAGTGGGATATTTCCAGGTAGAATCGGCTTAGTACAGAGTTAATTGTAAGGTTAAGAGAAGACTCTTACAGATTTTGAACTGATTTCTTGTTTGGCCTTTTTGGGATCGACTTTTGAAGACATTTTGACTTGAAAGGGAATAAAAAATAATGTTAATTAACTAATGAAAACAATAAACGGACCGAGACAAGAACGACGGATAAAGTGAAATTTCCCTCCGCTGAACGTCATAGAGTTTTGAGCATCTTGTTACTTGTTTCGTCTTGTCAGATGACGGGGCACCAACCATATCCATAGCCTCAACTATTACACTTTTCTCCTACAGACTACAGAGTACAGAGTCAGAGTCACCCTCAACTCTACACTTCAAAAGGGGATAACTCAACTATGCATATTGCATAGTGTATTCGTATTCTTCAAAGCATCTAAAGATTTGTAAGGAGTAATCATCAGAAGCTTCAGAAATATTAACTGCGTATTTTTATAACGTTCTTTTTTCTTAAAACAAGTTTGAAGATTTGTAATGTTTTTTTGAAACCTTGAAGATTCTAATTAAACCTTTTCATTTATCTTATTCTGCATACAAGGCCAAACAAATTTTGAATTTTTACAGTGTGTATGCTACAATTTGGTGCATACATTTATCCACCTGGGTTTCCACAAGCAAAACACGTTATCTTCCCTAATGCGTTAGGAAGATTGATTGTAGCTACAGTTTTTTTTGCATCTAGAGTTGTTTTCTTCCTGTCTGGTTCTCGTCCTCGTCTGTGAGTCTGTGTCTGTGAGCTCAAAATGCGGCGAATGGTTGCCATTTCAACGAAACCCAATTGGGGCCAACGCATCCCGGACTGGAACCGTGAACTCCTCAGTGTAAAAAAGAAGTATCTATTTTCGTTACTTTACGCAGTTCTGAGAGCAGATATAATACTATGCTATGACATTCTCAGAGAATAATAAACCCTTGAGATGAGACCGTGACTGTGCTATGTGGTGTATGGAGTTTGCCGGTGTCCAAATGCCGATCGAATAAAGGAACGATTTCAGGAAAAATTAGCGAATATGAATGTAATGGAGCCCAAATGTTGCTTTTTAACCTCTCTAAAATCCTTTGCTCAGTTCTAAAATAGTAAAATAATGCCGTTTTCGAATTTTCAAACTGCGAAATATTATGCTTGTTTTTAGAAAGCTTTCGCAACTTTGTATCTCCCTCAAACAATGATCGAAGAAATTGTAATTGCAGCAATAAGAGGATCATGCAGAATAGCACATAACCATCTTTAAAATAATAAAGTTGTAAATAAATATTTACTCTCTCTCTCTCTCTCTCGGCCTGAAAATGAAAACAGAACTCTGTTTCAAAAACGCTGAGTTCGCAAAATTATGTAATTATCCTTTAATTTGTTTTTTTTCTGAAAAAATTATGATGCGAGTACGATATATACATAATGCGTTTTACTAGCGTGGTATTAGCTGAACCAAAATGGATTTTNGATATACATAATGCGTTTTACTAGCGTGGTATTAGCTGAACCAAAATGGATTTTTTAAACCGTTCAAAGTTCGAATTGGTAAATAGGTTTCATAGGTTTTTAGAAACTACAACTTGAAATAATTTTGGAGCATTTTTCTTTTACAGTTTATAAATGGTTAAACACCTGGAAAATTGGAAGTCTTAAAATGTCAAATCACGCTTTCTAGGAGTTAAAAATGCTTTACATGCTTTTTCAAAACAGAATCACATTCCCTGGTCTAAGTAGGTGTGTAAATGGTTTTGAAATGCTTTTAAAATGGCTTTAATCAAGGAGTAGGTATGTAGGAATAACAGTACTGTGCAACGCCACGCATGGTGGAATGTGTAAAATAGTTCAACGGTTAATTAATTGCGTCAAAATTCATTTAATTTAGTAACAACAGTTCAAACTCTATGCAATTCATACAAAATATGTAATAATCAGTAGCAATAACCAGTTTTTAACACTTTCTACGAAAGTTTTGAGACATTTAGTGATCCTTCTCAGTAACTTTCTGGTAAAAATGAGGAGCCAATTCCTGAAGCCACTGTGGCTTTACCACAGTCAAATCCCTTATGTAAACTTGATTAGTGTGGATAATTTCGTTGAATAATATCCACTGAGGCTGTGGTAATGTGTAGAGGACTGAAGTGGGATGAATGTGAACGGGCTCGTCACCTCGAACGGTCCTATAAGTTCCGGAATAATGAAGGTAGACAGCATTTGGAAAGAGACCGGCAGTAATACACTTTAGGAGAGTAGTAATCTCTCCTTCACACGAGACGAGAGGGACTTTAAACCTATTCAACATTTTGACAATCTGACCTCGTAATTCCAAAGCCCTCTTAATTCGTTTATAGTGCAAAAAGTGTTGACTACAAAACTGCTTGGCTTTGGAGCCACTGCGGGCGAATGCCGTGGCTACATTTAGAAGGGTAATGAGATCGCCTTCGGCAACCTCGAACTTGCGTTTTTCCATACGTGCCTTGGACGCTGCTTGACCGTACGGGGTTTGAAAGACAGATTCTACTTGAAGCATGGCCGTGATGGTGCACACTTCCTCGGAGCAACCGAATTCGCCTGATATTAGAAGCATTTTGGAGAATGTCGGGGGGAGAGGGAATTCCGCCATCTGCTCTCCGAGGGGAAGAGTTAAGTCACCAGACTGATCCAGGGCACCGAGAGCATACAGCAGTTCGACGGCACACACAAGATTTTTGGCCGGTGGTGGTGAAGGAAAATGGAAATTGACAATGTTGTCAATGCCTAAGACTTTGAGTTGCAGGACTGTCTGGGCGAGGTCACTCCTTTGAATTTCGGGAGGTGTTGATTTCGGTAATTTTTCGTACTCCTCCTCGGGGTACAATCGGTAGACTTTGCCCGTCTGTGTGCGGCCGGCCCGTCCAGCTCTTTGAGTAGCAGATGCCTTGGATACGGGAACGACAACAAGGGCGTCGGTAAAAGATTGGGGGTTGAACCATCTCATTTTGACAAAGCCGCAATCGATCACGTAGATGATTCCATTTATCGTAATGGAGGTCTCGGCTATATTCGTTGCAAATACTATTTTCCTCTGACCTCTCGGCGTAGATTGGAAGACTTTGAGTTGATCACGAGGAGGGAGGGATCCATACATCGGTAAAATGAGCATTTCGAGTTGATCCCTGCTGTGTTTACTACTGAGGCGGGTTGCATCCTGTGACAGCATTGTAACTGCATTGTCAACTTCTTCCTGACCTGTAAGAAAAACTAGAATATCCCCGCGGCCTGTATCACTTTCATGAATTTTGATGACGGTGTCTACACTAGCTTTGACATAGTCAGGAACGGGTTGACTGGAATGAAAGGTTTCGATGGGATAGGCACGACCAGAAACACTCAAAATGACTGAAGTGTCCTCCTCGTCTTTTGATGAAGTTTTCTTATTTTCTTTTGATTTTGACTTTGTGTTTTTGGTCTCCTTAAGATTGAAAAATTGCTGGAGTTCTTGAGCATCCACTGTGGCCGAAGAGACGATGAGCTTTAAATCCTTGCGTTTTTTCAGGATTTTTCGAAGCAAGCCCATGAGAATGTCACTATTCAGCGTTCTCTCATGAACTTCATCCAACATTAGGACACAATATTGTCGGAGTAGTGGGTCACCCATCATTTCTCTTATCAGGATGCCTTCCGTCATATATTTGATAACAGTGTGTTCAGGGTCGAATTTCTCGTCGAAACGAATTGAGTAGCCGATTTCTTGTCCAAGTACTGTTCCCGTCTCATCCGCAACTCTTGCAGCTAGTGATGTAGCAGCAACTCTTCTAGGTTGAGTCACACCAATTATTTTTTTATTTGCTCCATTCGTAATATTCCCACTAGTGCTTAAGGTTTCATTTCGAGTCCACCCAGCCTCCACTAAATATTGTGGGATCTGCGTAGATTTCCCACAGCCTGTTTCTCCAACAAGTACAAGAGTCTGATATTTTTCAAGAAGATAAATTATATGATCACGATTCGCTGAAATCGGAAGTCGTTGACGCTGCTGCTGGAGTGATAGAGATATTGATGGGTTAAAAATAAATGTTGTGCCATTAATTGGATCAACGTCCACTTTATCTTCTTCCCAACTTGCGTTGTCTTCTGCAGGTTTCCGAAACTGTAACTTCGGACGACTTTCTTCCGCACCGTATCTGCTCGATGATGAATGACTAGCCATCTGAAAATACAATATAATTATTGCGTTCAAAAATTATATGAATAGGATGCAATAAAGATCTTTTCCTTAAACATCGTAAATACGCTTAAACTATATAATAAATTCTACGTTTCGACTATGCTACATTTAGTTAATCATTAATACACTTTCAAAGTTTCGTAATTAGTAATACATAGAATTAGGTTAAATTATGCAAGCCTCAAATTTCGATTGGTATAAAAAATGAGACGTAACTGCGAATGGTAAGGGTCAACAGTTGTCAACAATACAGAAAAAATAAACCAGTGACTAGTTGACTAGTAGTAGCCGTTTTGGTGACGTTGAGCTTTCAATATTCAAGACAATAGAATTACCTAATTAGTAAGTATTCTAATCATCATTGTTCGAGTCAGTATTGTTTAGTAAATATCATAAGAAACTGAACCAC
This sequence comes from Ptenothrix huangshanensis, assembly GCA_036851915.1. Lineage (NCBI taxonomy): Eukaryota > Metazoa > Arthropoda > Collembola > Symphypleona > Dicyrtomidae > Ptenothrix > Ptenothrix huangshanensis. Next base: position 1,966 of record JAAXYX010001932.1, on the reverse strand, counting down.
GAATTTACTTACAATTAATTACTTATTCAAAATAATGGCACAGTCAACACCAAACACCGACAACCGACATTAAAATCCGTAAAGTTTAATACGAGTTTTCAGGGGGAAAGTATCAATTTCGAAACATCAAGAAATGTGTAGCTAGTAACGGTAACACTTAATTATTGGGGTTTCCTTCACGCTTCACATTTTGTCACGGGCCAAACTCACTTGTAATTACTGGATTCAAAAACTGAACATAATTACGTATTAAACTTGTAACAATCTTAGTTTTCCATTTTCCATTGACCCATTGACCGACGACACAGCATCACATACGAAACCGCCGCTTCCAAGGATAGCGAATTAAGATGCAGCATGACTCCTCAAGCAACGAGTTCTGTAGCGTTGTAGCGTAGCGTAATGCGTGAGCGTCTGTGGTCTGTGAGCGTGAGCGTAAGCGTGAGCTGTTGTTGAGGTTGAGGTTGAGGTTGAGATGAAGATGAATTATGTATTTCCGAATTCTGTCAGAAACTTCAGATTGATCCATAGCCAAAGATGCTGCCCCTACCAGATTCTACTATAAATTACCAAAGTTTTAAAAATGGGGTTTAAAATGGGACTGTCCCTATTTTCTAACATGGGTCTAATTTGTAATTAGGTATAAATCTTAAATACAAGAGGGGGAAATGGGGGTACATCCAAACCGACATGACTGGATTCATCATTCATCATCAGCAAATCAGCATTCATCGTTTATTTTTTATCCTACCCTGCTACATTTACGCCTCTTGTCCTTGCATATTTAAACACTTTCTTTCTTGATTTCTTAATTTTTTTAAGCATTATCAGTGCTTAGTTAGGTACATTAATATACCTAACTTTCCATCTCGATATTAAAAAGCCTTATTTTCTTCAATTTATTGCCTGAAGAAATTAAGAGTACAGGAGGAGGTCGATTCGTAGTTCATAAAATAAATTGGTAACTTCTGGTCGAGAATACCAATACCACCCTTGCTTTTCCTTGCACACTATGTACTCCGTAGATGATATCGGAATGAATAAGCAAATATAGGTATAGTTTTACCCATGTATATATAATATGTATGTAGGTAGTTCTTTTATTCCCATTCCCCCTAACTACATACATACATACTACTTACATAGCCTGTTTATGTTGTAGTACTGACGTCCGTTGCGATCAAGAAGTGATAACATTTTAGTAAAACAAAATATAGAGCAATCAACTCTGAAAACTCGAATTCATACCAACAATGTGAAATTTATCGAAATAGCAAAAAATAATTTTAATCAAATTAAGTTAAGTGGCATACTTCATTATTTGCAAAGAGAAACTAACTATCAATCGTCAGTATTTTAATCTATCATTTTTCTGAATACACATTATCAGCATGTCTTCCAATAATTCATTTTCGTGTAAGAATAAAATATAATCGCATTGCCCAAGAATCGAAAACAGATGAAGATGCTCAAATACCTTTTACATACTTGATTTTGACTGACGTGTGAAATTACAAAAAACCTGTAATGTATACCGAGAATAATTTGTTAAAGTAGTCTAAAAGGTGTAAAACATGACATAATTGACGTAAAACCTGACGTCTGCTTTACGACAGTAAGATTTAAAGGTCTGGCCTTTTAAAAGTAAAATTCTAATGCACTACCCTAAAAAAAGAAGTAGCACGTTTGAATTATAAAAAAAACTGCTGATCTGCCTCAGTTAACTTTTATCGAAGAAGACAAAAAAGATCATTAAAATTCCGCAAAGGCTTTAAGAAGATTTCTGCTTATATATACATAGATCCAGACCGGACGGATAGGTTAATAAAGTCGCTTGAAAAAAAGATTACCTAAATATGCATATAAATCAGCTGTCTTTAAAATGGGATAGCACCAAAAGTTTAAAACATTTTGAAACTAAGGAAATGCAAAAAGTTTCCCCACCGCTTCCTTCATCCACAGTTAA